>OX376671.1:5176801-5464159 GCA_947386135.1 Melanchra persicariae | reverse complement strand
GGTCATAATTTTGGTCTTCGACATGTTCATCTTCAGTCCAACCTCAAGGCTTGCATCGCTAAGGTCTTGTAGCATTTGCTCTAGTCCTGTGGCTGTGGGAGAGAAAAGGACAATATCATCAGCGAAGCGTAGATTAGTTAACCTCGCTCGACCGACGACAATACCCTTCTCCTCCCATTTGGCTGCCAGTGTCTGAAATACTTCTTCCAGGGTACTGGTGAACAACTTCGGGGACAGCGGGTCGCCCTGTTTGACTCCCTTAAGAATTTCAAACTTAGGACCTAATCTCTCTAGTTTGATGGCAGCTGTGCTATGGGTGTATATTTTTCGCAGTAGTTGTATATAGGTTGGTTCTATGTGTTGTTTTGTAAGGGCATTGAATATCGCAGAATGTGTGATGCTGTCAAAGGCTTTCGAATAATCCACAAATGCGACATACAAAGGAATTTTAAATTCTTGATATTTTTCGACTATTTGGTTGATGGTGTGTAAATGATCACTGGTAGAAAGTCCTCTACGGAAACCTGCTTGTTCTGGGGGTTGCTTTTCATCTAGTTGGCCAGCTATGCGTTTTTCAATGATTTTAATAAAGGTTTTGTAAATGTGGGAAATAAGGCTAATGGGTCTATAATTATTTATATCGGACTTATTACCTTTCTTGTGGAGAAGTATAATGTTGGCATGGCAAAAATTTGTTGGGAAGTTTCCGGTACGAAAGATGTCGTTGAACAACCTTGTTAGGTAGAAAAGTAATGATGGTTCACCCATTTTTAGGGCTTCGGTGCTTACGCCATCTTCACCACAGGATCGGTTATATTTTAAATTGCTGAGTGCATCACGAACCTCCACTTCAGATATGGGGGATACAGTATCGGAAAATGAATAGTTAGTCGCTGGTTGTGAATGAGGTGTTTCGGAATAAAGGGTTTTATAAAAAGTTGTGCAAATTTCCAGAATTTTGTCTCTATTAATTTGTTTAACATCTCTGCTGTCTTTTAGACATGTAATCCACGATTTTTTGTTGTTGATTCCTTGCTTTGCTATTTTTAGTGATCGATTCCTTTCTAATGCAGCCTGTATTAGTTTTTTATTATAATCTCTAATATCTTTTCTGATGCTGCGCTTAACTTCTTTGTCTTTCAGCCTGTATTGTAAATCTCTATTTATTAAATTTAAAGCCTGTCTCTCCTCTATTAGTTTTTTAGTTTCTCCTGAAAGTTTTTTAATTTTATTTTTATTTTGTTTGACTACTTTGCTGGCTTTTGATATACTATTAATTATTTCTTTATATTGTAATTCTATACTTTTTTCTTCATTTTCTTTATTTAAAATATCAAAACTGTTTCTTAACTCTTCATTAAACTCTTTTTTACAGGCAATAAGGGATTCTTTATTCAACTGTCTAATTTTATTTTTGAATATATTCTTGCGATGGATTTTTATGTCTAGTTTTACAGTCGAGCGCACGGGCCTATGATCAGAACTAAATTTAAATTTGTTAATAACTTGAACATTGTTAATCATTTGTTTTTTGGATGCGAGAATGTAATCTATTTCATTTTTTGTTACATTATTAGGAGAAATCCATGTCCATCGTCTTTGTTGTTTCTTGTAGAAGAAGCTATTACCTATCCATAAGCTTTGCCCAAAAGCAAACTGAATTAGCCTAGAACCACGTTCGTTTCGGTCTCCATAACCATGTGGGCCAACAATTGTCTCATCGTCCATGGCTTGCCTTTGGCCTACTTTGGCGTTAAAGTCACCTAAAACAATATTCCATGTGCTTCGGTGTTCGTCACATGCTTTATCAAGTAGGTCATAAAATTCTTCTACTTCGTCGTCAGGATGGGATGACGTAGGGGCATATACTTGGACTATGGATAGTGTTTTAGTGCTTGAAATTCTAAATTTTAAAACTGCAATTCTATCTGAATATGATTTAAACTCTAAAATATTATTTTTCCATTTTTTCGCTACTAAGAAGCCTACTCCGTAGCGTCCTTCGGTCTGGCCATAGAAATAAAATATACTCTTTTCTCTTTCTAACGTTTCCTCTCCGCTTCTCCTCACTTCCGATAGCCCTACTATATCCCATTTTATCTCATTTAATGCATTTTCGAGTTCTAGTAGCCTATCCTCAGTTCTTAAAGTCCGAGTGTTATAGGTTAAAACGTGAAGCGTTTTATCGTTATCCGGTTTGTTTTTTGCCTGGGTCGTATAACGGGAGATCGATCTCACCCGGAGATTCTTAGCACCCCTGACCCCAGGGTGAGCCTGCCCACCGTCATCAGCAGTATCACCGCTGGAGCCGCCGGGCATTTGGGGCCTTCTTTTCTTCTTCATCATCATGACGTTTGTATTTTAATCTGGAAAAACTTGTGACTTGACTCTGGTAAAATTCAGCTTAGAGCCGTCATAACAAGCCACTAGGTACTATTCTGGTTAGAATTATTGATTGTAGCGGTCACAGCTAGTAGGTATATTCTTTAATATTTGTATCTGCTCCTTGTATATGTTACGGCTAATAGCCAAAGTGCGGCTGCACCTAGTTGTAACCTAACCTCAAAACACTTTAAGAGCGTTTACGCCGTACGGCATTTTATACAAACTTTGAAGTCCTTTTTTTTCGAAATGAATGAACCGATTTTAATGAAACTTGGTTTGGTATGCGTACGCCATCCAACCAGGTCTAAAAAGTTAATTGAGAACATTTTCGAAAAGAGTTTATATATTCGAAAAATATGGTCTTCAAAGTATAAGAAAAGCTGTACGGCGTAAACGCTCTTAAGGCGAAGTCAGAGCCCCGCTTGAGGGGGCTTCAGGGTTTAAAAAAATAACCACGAAGAGGATGGCGGGGTCTTTTAGATCCTGTTCGAGTCGGGGTACCCAATGGCCAGCTAGTTGTAGCCGGCTGAAACTAATTTCAATCACCTTACTTAAAAATGACTTTATGACCCGACCCGGTCGGGCTTTTTGATAGTAATTTTATTCTATTATACATTTTAGTGGGTTTTGAAAATTGATATACCTAGCCTATGTCACTACCACAATTCTGACGAATTCAACGACACCTCATATGTCAAAAACCGTCCAGCCGTTTGGGCTGTAGGGCGTGCCAAAGAAATGGACATACATACATACCTTCGAAAAACATTACCCTCCATCTGACGCAGTCGGGTAAAAACTAATAGCTTATAATCCTACCAGCAACCAGCTGCTTAGCTTAGAAACCTACTAGGTTATGTCAGTGCTTCCAAAAACTCACCAGGCTCACACTTCACTTGAGAATTCGTATCCTGTGAATGCTTCCTCTTCTTAGTGCTGGGTTCCTGCAGACTGGTGTACACTGGAGTCAGGGTCTCGTGCCCTAACGCCACCAGCTGCGGGTTGATCATGCCTTGCTCCAGCTCTGGCATGTCTACCCTCATCTGGCTGTATCTGGGAAGAAGGGGAGGATTTACTCTTTGTGGAAGGGGAGAATGTATTGAGGACGTGCGAACATAATGACGTGAGGTGTACGCTTCGGCAATTAAGGCGGGAGATTGTTTTTTTTTTTTTAATTTAAGGTTAAAATTTTCTGACTGTTGGGTCTCATACATCTCAGCATTATGCTAAGCGATAGCGGTTTTGGTGTGAAGCATTGTCAACCTGTTTATTGTTTGTCATAATTCATAAAGTGTACAAAGAAACACCTTTCTTTCTAATATTTCTATACCACCTTCAGGTTCTGCACACATCCTGACCGACTGATAAGTCGGTTAAGTATAAATCGTACTGATTTTCTAATAATTCTCTAATTACTTGTTTATAATCGCATACTTTTTTGATTTCTCAGTAGCCAGCCATGTGATTACTCATTCTCTTGACTTGATGATTGAATTAGGTAAAAGTCAAATTGAATTTCAGAAAAAGATTTTGTTCATTAATATGCCTCATTATAACATTTTAAGTTTAAGTACCCTTCATTAATTAATTCAAAATGCCCTGAATTCCAGTTTACTTGAAAGCCTACGCAAGAGTGCACCGCAAGCCCCAGGGCTTCAAAGACTAGGTACCCGGGTATGCAAAGAAAAAAACATTAATAAGTAACATATCTCACCTGTTCTGATAAACATCACCCAGCCCCAAGTCATGCCTCACAGTCCTGATCCCCAGTTCAATATTCGAGTCCTGGGGCAACACCACTACATCATTGAGGTTACTCCTCAGGACCTCATGGTCTATGTTTATGTAGTCTCCATTCTGCTGCAGTATCTCGTGGTCATGGACCAGCATATACTCAGAACTGAGGACCGTTTGCGGCACTGCGATTGCGTGGGAGACCTGGGTCTCTGATGGGCTGTAGGGGTTCTCTGATCCGGAGTCTGGTGGACTTTCTGGGAGTTGGTGGCCCCTAAAAATGGAAATAAGACTGATTGAATTACATTAATTATTCTTGAAACTGTCTCAAATACTATTGGTCCGACAGGATATATCTAGCTAGAAGACCATCATCATCATTTTAGCCGAAAAACGTCCAAAGCTGGATAAGCGTCCCCCATGTGTCGCCACAACGAAAACTCCTGTGCATCTCGCAGCCAGCGGATTACCACGGCCTTGACCAGTTCATCGGTCGTCCTTGTGGGAGGCGTTTCAATGCTTCGTCTTCCGGTACGCGGTCGCCACTCTAAAACCTCAAATACTACACAACTACTCAAATTTCTTTATTATACCTTCGTTATAAACTTGCGCAGGCGAATGCAGATGCGAAGGTACGACTTGGAGAAGTTCTGCGTTTGTTACAACCATAAAAACAATCAAAATAGGCCTGTTATTTAGGGATAAGACCAGGGAATGTGGACCTATGTAAAACCACTCGAGTGATCACCGTCAACATACGGAAGGCCCCTAGACCTTATGAAGAACTACTCCGGAACCCCTTCTGTGCAACGTCTGTTAGAGCACATACCTTTTTTATTTTTGGATGGGAAATCATGATATGACTCAACCCGCTCTGGGCAGAGCGGAAGGGAGTGTCAGACTCTTACTAAGTAAAACCCACTCGTGTTCCTTCAAATGCGTTTTGCGTTCCAGGGCCGCCGTAAATGTTTCGAACAATTCCGCAGCCCTGGCAGTAGAGCACATACCTGGAGACACCATTAAGGGTTTACCTTTAGCCTTGCCTGTACACGGCAGCACGTGGTCACTGTTCCACTGCCTTTCTTTTCCTTCCTTTTGGAAATTTAAGACTCAGTTGACCGACATGGCCGAAATCGGATAGGACGACGGGTAATGTCAGCTGGAAGATTTGCTTACCCAGTTCGGCGCGGGTCGATAGTCTGGGGCGCATAGCAACCCTCGCCGACGGAGCTCATGTACGCCTCTATGTCCAAGTCTTCCATGAAGGCCGGACCTGCAACCAAGGAAACCATAGTTAGTTAGCTTTAACCAGGAAAGGGTAATTAGAAAATTATTTATTTCAAGGACATATTTGTATGGTGAAACACTTCATCTTCCTATTCTTTGAGCTCCAGAAAATGTATGGGATTGACTACGTGACATTTCGAAAGCGTTCACCAATCCCATACATTTTTGACGATTTGACAATCGCCTTCGCCACGCTACCGCTGTCTAAGGCTTCTGGATTGGAAATGGCATAATGGCGTGACATATTTGACGCATTCCATCCATATGCGTCGATACTGTATTGATAATTAAGTCAATAACTTTTCATTTTCCGCCAATCACAGCGGACAATCACTTTCGCTAGTGCATATCAGTGTAGTGTTAAAACAAACACTGTTATGGTATACTTACGCGATTTATATTTAATTTTGCCCATCCCCTTTTGATGCACATAAAAACTGTCTATACGATAATGTTATAAAGCTGAAGAGTGTTTTTGGTTGATCACACTAATCTCAGAAACCACTGGTTCGAATTGAAAAAATATTTTGGTGTTGGATAGCCCCTTTATCGAGGAAGGCTATAGGCTACATAACATCACGCTGCGGCCAATAGGAGCGTAGCATTAAAGAAAAGTAACTGTAACTCAGACGATGTTTCGCGGGTCAGCTAGTATTAGATAAAGGCGGATTAAAATTTATTTGGTACAAGAATAGAAAACACAATACATAGGTACAGAAGAAGTCAGAAATAGAATCACTTAGGTATAAATAATATGCGACTTCAAGTTGGTTGCTTCCAAATTTTTTAGTCATTCAGTACTTAAAATGATTTCACAGCTTCGTCTAAGCGACAAAGTGCCGTGACAACCTTTGTATTTATTATATAAGCAACAAGAATAACATTCTAGGCCTGTTTATATGGTAAAGAAATTACACGTTTAAGGAAGTCGATTGTTCAAAAGAGCCTATCCATGAAAGTCGTTGAAGTCGTTCCTAATGGAACAACACAAAAATGTTGAGATGATAATGTGATGAAGTTGATGGACATAAGAAACAATTTACTCTTAATCACAATCAGAAGGTAGACCTTCCTTTCTTCTGAAATAAAGAAAGAAAGAAGACACAGTGCACATACTAAACAACTACCAACCAGACTATATTGTCCATTTGATAGAGAACTTAGAAAAGACGACAGATCTTGAGGGAAAATGAGCATAAGAAAGATCCAACCAAAGACTCAATTCAATGCAAGACACCACTTGAACAAAATATAGTCTGAACCTAACTCTAACTTGGAAATGAAGACATTCCCGAACTTGAGGTTAAATGAGCTGAAGAAAAAGAAAAACAAAAGAATCAATTTACAGCAAGACACCACTAGATCACAAAATTGAAACCTTCTAAAACAAAGAAGACAGATGACATCGCATTCAAGACACACGCACAGTACACAGAAGATTCCACTTAATCCAAACACATAAGAAAAGAAATCACAATCGCGACCTTCAGAAAGAAAGAAGACAGACCATCGCATTCAAGACACACGCATAGTCTAAACTACTATACTTTAACTACACTATATAGCACAACTTGCGCGGCTTGATAGACAATGGACACTGCCTGTCTATGCTTCTAGTACACGCAATAGTTTACGCATTCGACCAGCGCTTCCGCACCCTCCTCTAAGCGTGTGCATGCATGAAACGGACTACGCTGTACGATGAGATTGAGATCTAATTGTCAGTGAGCTTTAGTAGTGATGATAGTGTTAAGGAACTAGTAGTCGATAAGGAGCCACACGGGCCTATCTTTAAGGTTAAGCAACGCTTAACCATCGTGACCATCTTAACATACCGAGACTCCTCCGTGCATCGAAAAGCACGTTAAGCCGTTGGTCCCGGCTCTCATTTGTAGATCTTTGGCAGTCGTAATGGATTGTCTGAAGCCAGAAAATCTGACACCAGTCTTGCCAAGAAGTATCGTGTTACCCAATTAATGGGTTGTGGACGTGGAGGTCTGGTAGGCAGCCGCTCCACGTAAAATAACTTATTCGGCTGAAACCAGTTTGACTGGGAGCCGACCTCAATATAGTTGGGAAAAGGCTGTGCTATGGAACAATTATGAATGTTTCTGGAGAAAATGATGGACTGGTCAAGCCGAAGCTCCAAAGCCTGGAACATCGATGCCGAATTGTCAGTTTGCTTGGTTTTCTTTCGATTTCATTTCGGGGAGTGTGCGCCGAAATTGCACAATTTCACTTCGTCAAGCCCGTTCCATCATCGGACTACAGATGCACGTACATGGTGGAAATCTCAAGCATATGCACTAAACGTTTTAGCAATGCTTTCATGGTGCGTACAGCTAAGGAGTGGAGTGCCCTGCCGGAGTCTGTGTCTCCTGACAGCTACAACAAAGGTTCTTTAAGCTAAGACTGAATAGGCTACTTCAGGGCAAGCATGCTCCATCGTCGACCACATCATCGCTCTCCATCAGGTGAGATTGTAGTCAAACGCCAGCTTATCTATCTATCTTTTGGGTACGGTTTCCGCATTCAGTCCTGCTGTGGACCATTTTGCGTGACTATCAAGGGGTATCCATATCGATCAAGCCAGTTTCGCTTCTAGATGAAGTAAATTCTTTATTTTTCTACAAACCGGAATATCACACCAATCACAATATTTATTAGTCCTCTATCGGTAGCAGCAATATTTTTTGTCACTGGTCGATAATCATGCGTATGCGACATTTTCGACGATACGTTAATTTCTACAATTGACGCACGCAAGCATCACTGTAGTTGCATGTTAAAACATAACGGAATTATATGCGTAGTGTATACATACACTACGCATATAATTATATGTGTGCATACACTAGTTTTAATTTAGCTGTTACTAATTAAACCATTATATTAAATACACTTCGCCCGCGACTTCGTCCGCGCGGATGTCGGTTATTAGTATTCAACGCCCCCTATAAAAGGTTAGTTTTGGAAAATTAAGCACAACGATTTTCATTAATTACTTAGCCATTTCTACTTATTCTATGGTCTCAGGAGGCCCTCGACAATGTACCATTTAATTAGCGAATGCGACTGTCGAAATGCCAAAATGTCACGTGACATTTCGATAGCATCTGTCAAACCTTTACATTTTTGACGTATTGACAATCGCGTACGCCTTATTGTTTTATCGAAAACATTTAAATGCCGTGGTGTTTCAACTTCATCGGACCAAGCATTGATACGATTCTCCCCAGTTCGCTCAAGCCGCGACATTTTTCTTACTCCGAGCATGTTTATTACCGTCGTAACTTTTGAACGAAAGCTCCTATTTGAATAATTTAAAGTGTAATTTACACGGACATAATCAACCTTAATTATCAAACCATTTAAATGGATAAGGATTAATATCATGACACTAAAATCACCATTTTTTATTTCACCATGGGATTTGCTTGAATAATATGAACAAAAAGCGGTCATGGTGACTTATCCATAATAGTTAGACATATGGTATCGCGGACTTTTTTGTAGATATTGATGACCTCTATAAAACTGTAGTACATCACTTTGCTCTATTGTCAATAGATTCCGCAGCGTACGCGACGTAAGGATTTTTTCTCACGCCTTGGGTTACATTATCGAAGTTTTCATACATCCGTATGAAAACTTCGATAATGTAACCCAACCCTAACTTTTTTGAAAATATTCTATAGAATATGTCCATCACCGATAATGTAGGATTCTACTGGAGAAAGAATTTTTCAAATCGGTCCAGTAGTTTCGGAGCCTATTCATTACAAACAAACAAACAAACAAACAAATCTTTCCTCTTTATAATATTAGTGTAGAAGACTTAACTAAAAATTTACTTCCTTGGCTATCTATATACACCTCTTTGTAAAAGTTTATGAATAAATGTTCCTTATGCAAGTACTATATATTGCACAAGATACAAGAAAGGAAAATAGACTTTATAAGGTATTCGTCTAAGTTCAGAAAGATCCCTAAAGATTATATCTTGAACTGGCAACGACGTAGCTAGGAACGTTTGCTCGATGGGCTGACAAAATCGTCAATAGTTAATCATGTATGTTGCTAGCCGAGTCGCCACAATATGCGATGAAAATGGAAAAAAATCTTTTATTTTGCGAGTTCCAGTCACTAAGAAATAATAGCCACATTTATAGTAGTTTGGAATCCTAGTTAAATAAGGCCCCTTCTTTTTTACAAATGACATAAAACTGTTAGGGTGCACCGAGCAAAATATTAGCACCGTCACTTATAAGAGACTTGTTAGACCAATCGGACAGGGCGCACGGAGAAGGCGCTGACAAGATAAAATGTATGGCGTCGAAGGAACGAAATATACTTAGCGTCGCGAGTGCGCAGCCACACTCTGTACGTTATGGTCGACGCGCGCGGCGGTGCTTCCGGAATGTTTTGTATATCAAGACCCTAACAGCTCGTCTATCCAATGTTTTTGGACTTTTGTCTTTATTTTTCTTCTCGTTTCGACAGTTCATAATATTATACTGTTTGGGCCCAGTCAGTCACGTTTCTTGTGTTGAAGGCGTAATTCAAGTCATCTAGGGTGCTGGTGAACGAACATTTGCGACACGCTAGCAAATGGACAAAGTCTGAACGGCACCGAGTATTCGATGGTTCGATAAACCCCCAATTTCGCTCAATTTGCAGCGGCCCACTTGGGCAAAAATTGTTGTTGCTGAAATTTTGCTTCGTCTAGCTTCTTACTGCGGAAACAGTTGTTCGTTTTCAGCAAAAACCTTTTCTACTCCAAAAGCTATAAGTTTCTATGCAATTATTCTTCTCTCCGTCATCATAAACCGCTCGCCCACGTGCATAATATCAATAAACTCTGCCTTCTCTTTTCACGAAGCGCCAGTGCGTGACCGGTGATCAAGCTGTTACTGCATTAATTAGCTGGATATTTGCAAATCCTACTGCCACTAATCATGTATGTGGGAAGAACTTGGCTAAAGCTGTGTTTTTCGTAAGGTTCCGTACTTTACTGGGGTTAGAATGAAGTGGACTCTCTTGTTGACAAGAAGGACAACGTAGCGTGGGATCCTATAATCGGTGAGGGGAAATGAATTTGTGTTTCGAAGACGTTCTCAAAAGCAACTCGGACAGAAGATTTGTTACCGGTCAATTGAAACAGCCTTGCGCCCTAAGCGGTTACTTTGGCAGTTTGGCAGACTGCATTAGATCGAAACGCTAACTACTAAAATGCAGCTGACTAAACTACTAAACTGTAAACCTGCAACTAAAAGACTGCAAGTAAACTGCGGAGTCGGTTGGCTGTAAAGTATGTCGACGAGTGAGAATGAGGTTCTAATCTGATAAAATTACAGTTTTGTGTAGATTTAATAGCTGCTAAACACCAGCAATACATTGTTAGGTGATAAATATTTTGACCACGACATGAACTTTCGTCATATATTATGGGTTATGCACAAGATTTTGAGACTCCCCCGTGCCTCGGGAAGCACGTTAAGCCGTTGGTCTCGGCTGTCATTTGTAGATCTTTGGCTGTCGTTACGGACTGTCAGAAGCCAGAAAATCAGACTCCAGTCTTGCCAAGAAGTACCGTGTAACCCAGTTAATGTGTTGTGGAGGTCTGTTAGACAGCCGCTCCATATAGAGTACTGGTCTTCAGCTGAATCCGGTTTGACTGGAAGCCGACCCCAATAAAAGTTGGGAAAAGGCTAGGCAGATGATGATGCCGGATGCAATAAAATAAACAATCCTGATGAATAAATAGGGTAGTTGAGAAGACTGCCAATCGCCTCAATACCTCAACTACATACAAAATTAAACTGACATTACGCAACATTAATTACGATATAAAAACAATTAATATTAACCTAGGGAACCCTGCAGATAACCATGCTAAGTTAAAGTCATCGACACTGATTGAATGAATAAATGATCAACGAGTGAAAGGAATGGGGTGAATGTCTTGTGCACGACTGGTTTGTTGTGTAGGTAGATGCAGAAGCACCAATAGGTATCCTCATGAAATAAAAGTGACTATTATAACCTAATCATCATAAATTACTAATACACGAAACTTACAAGAAACTAAACTATAGCATCAAAAAATTCGTCCTCAACGCTGTCAGCTGGTAATGTGCCCAAGGGACTGGCGGCATTGCCACGTTGAATTGCGATGCTTAGTCTCTTCGATTCTCTTTAATTTTATCGATTTGAAATGGCAAAAAATACCTACGTGTCCAAATTTTTTTCAAAATGTAACGGACGTACTAAATAAAATTATTTTTCTCTAGGAAAATACCCAATTGATGCCAAGGATTTACAGTTCTCTTTTTGGGGAGGACTATATTCAGTCAGGAGCTTTCAGAAAAGGATCAGGGGATTTACCATGACGTCAAACGTCAGTCGTTCGAGCGAGAAAGAGGGATGGAGCTATACACCCTAGTCACCCTATATAGCTCCATCCCTCTTTCTCGCTCGAACGACTGACGTTTTAACACGTCATGGTACGCCCTCAGTTTACTATACAGAGTGGATGATCAATTAACTTTACCTTCAAACAAAAAATAAAAAGTTTAATTACCTACTCGAAAAACTCCAGTTTGGTCTCCCTAAATTTAACAAATTAGCTAACATCCCATTTGAAGGAACGAACTCAGTTACCAATCACGCTGTATATTTATTTCATGTGTCACATGAACTAGTACTTCTATATTTTCTTCATTGTCAACTTATTACTGAATCTGCAACGTCGAGTGTTGTCATACGGCTCCCGGTAATGGAGAATTCATGTTAATTTTACCTTATTGAGACCTTAGTAGGGTGAGAATAGAATATCTTATCAATATTGTAAACAGGAAAGTATCTGTCTTTCTGTTTGTTTGTACACGTGTGACGGCTGAACGGATTTGGGTGAAACTTGCCACACAGATAGGCCATGTGCTAGAAAGTGACATGGGATACCTACTTTCATTCCAGAAGTATATTTCATTGAGATAATTTTAGCTTTTAAGCAGGCGAAGTCGCTGGCAGAAGCTATTCTTAAATACGGGCAAAATCAGGTGCATAACATTACAAACGACGCAATTTTTTTTTTTTTTTTTTTTTTTTTTTTTTTTTAAACGTTGCCCCACACTAGGAATTTCTCCTGTATCGTGGGTGCGTTTACAAACATACAAAGTCACATACACAAACAGCCAGACCCGGAACAACTATCTGTAGGCCATACAAATATTTGTTCCGTGCGGGAATCGAACCCGCGACACGCAGCGCAGCAGCCGATCGCTCAACCACTGCGCCAACCGTGTCGTCAAAATGATCATCTTTATTATGTTACGTTTCAACCTAGTTTGGGGTTGAAACATTAGGCCCATAGGCAGGTCAACTCTTCCCATGAGGGCTGGGCTTTTCCTTAGCCAAAGCATCAGACCAAAAAATAGGGCATGTCATTTTCGAGTTTAATTTATAAATATTTACTTCATAACATCAGCCGAAAGACGTCCACTGCTGGACATAGGCCTCCCCCAAGTATCGCCCCAGCATAAGGTCTTGTGCGTCTCGCATCCATCGGCTACCAGCGACCCTCACCAGGTCATCGGTCCATCTTGTGGGAGGCCTTCCAACGCTGCGTCTTCCGGTACGCGGTCACCACTCCAGAACTTTTCGACCCCATCGACCAAAATATATTTACTTAGACAGATAAAACTCAAGTTATTATTCCACTATATATGTTACTTACGATGCAATCCCACGATATGTCGTGACCAGTCTTGGCTTAGGTACCATCAACTGTGTTGCTGGGATCCTGATCATCATTAGCGACTGCAACATCTCAGGGTTTAAGATTGCAACATGACTGACGAAAGCTTTTGTCAGCCTATTGTTATCCGACTGCTCTAGAAGGTGGGTGAAGATTTATTTGTCGAGAGTATGTATGTGTATATTGTATTTCTATTTCTTTAGTTTGCTCGGTACTGCTAGTTGCGGAACTGTTCGAAAGAGTTACCGCGGCCCTGGAACGCAAAGAGCATTTGGAGGAAGGAATACGGGTGGGTATTAGTCAGTAACAGTTTGAGACTCCCTTCCGCTCCGCCCAGAGCGGGAGAAGTAATTTGATGGATTCCAATCCAAAAAAAATATGCCCGAAAGCCTAAAACGCTATGAGGTATCGGCGCATCCTGGACAGCTCACCTAACCGGCCAATCCTTCCCTTGCGATGGTAGCGCTTCGACCACTCTCCCACCGGATTCCGGCAGTGTCAAGCAGCCTACTGTGTTTCGTCGACGCGTGGGAGTAGGTACCAGTGCCTCAAGGTATCTTTTGGGCACTCTAGTTCCATCATAGACCTCATCCATCGTTTTCCATAAAGCGTAATCGAGGTCAAGAGCTGGCCCATTTCTCAATAAAAAATATTCCTCTCAAGTGCCGCCGAAGTGACAGGCTAAATTAATACCTAAGCATTGAGAGAAAAAAAAAACAAGATGGCGGCCGCCGTTAAGTAAATAAAGTCGTATTTTCTCATGACATAGTTATGTTAGGAATCAACAAAGGGAAGGGTCTCGAGGAGACGATTCTAAAAATGTATCTCACTAAAATGTCAACTCTGTGATTGAACTAAATTAAATATTTATCACCAAATGGTTGACTGCTTGAAAAGTGACTTGTTTGGAACTTTTTAATGGTTTTTTGTGGTCAAGATTTTGGTAGGTACGAATAAATTTTATTTAGCAGTTAGTAGTGAGTACTGTAGCCAATAGGCCAAAGAAAAAAGAGTTCACGATCTCACACGATTTATTATAATCTTAGGGACTTTAATATACAAAGCGGACAGGACGCGCGGACAGGGCGTTGACAAGATAAAATGTATGGAACAAAGGAAAGTAAATATACTTAGCGTCGCGGGCGCGCGGCCAAACTCCATAGGTAGGTACCTAACGTGACTATAAGTCCCGTTTTGAACGGGACTGTCCCTTTTTTCACTGCTTCGTTCCGGTGACCTCGGGGTCGGGAAACGGGGTATTCTGTGTCCCGTAGCTTTTCTCGGGAAAAGCTACGGGACACAGAGTACCCTGTTTTCAGTGACAGAAAAATACGGAGATAAAAATTCAAAATCAAAAACAGAAAATATAAAAACATTTTCTAAGTGTGGACCTATAACTAATCAAAGAGTCTTACTCTAAAATCGTCGAACTGTCGTGAAATACTATGTGAAAATATAATGTGATTCGCGACCTTCCAAAATTATCAAAGCAGAATCTGTATTGACAAAAGCTATCAATATTGGTGGTAAAAAAAAAAAACTAACGTCACAAATCGTTAATTGACGATCGATGTCCCGTTTTGAAATTTTAAAAAGATTGTCACGTTATCCATACCTAGATTTTCGGCACCGCGCGCTTGGAGCGCTTCGATATCAAGTCCCTTACGGCGTTTGCCGTAACCGGGTGGTGACAAACAAATTATTTACTAGCGTATTAAATTATTATGAGAAAAAAATCTAAACAAATTTTGGGATGCATGAAGGAGCCTCCTCGTGTAGCGCAATTTGTTCCATCAGACACTCAACTGAACCTCTCGCTCGGCGCATCCTGGACAGTCTCACCTAACACCTTATAAGAATGGCCAATCCTTCCCTTGCGGTGGTAGGGCTAACACCCGCCTGGTTCGCGACCACCCTCCCACCGGAGTTCGGCGTCAAGCAGCCTGCTGTGTTTCGTCGAAGCGTGGGAGTACCAGTACCTCAAGGCATCTTCTGGGCACGCTCGCTTCATCATGGACCTCATCTAACGCTTTCCATCAGGCGAGATCGAGGTCAAGAGCTAGCCCATTCATTAATAAAAAAAAAAAAAAAAAAGCAAAGAAGATACTACCTACAGCATAATAATTATTACGAGAAAATCATATTCATTGTACTGGTACGCGTGACAACCAAGGACTTATTAGATTCAAGATTCAAAGCATTTATTTCAAATAAACCACTTACACGCACTTTTGAATTGCCATGGTCGGTCAGTGAAAAACATGAAGCTATTTGCACGTTCCAAAGCGTAGATCTCTATGGAGAAGAACGTGCAATAAACTCCACGGGCACTCTTTTAAATCATGTTATTTTGTATTATAAATAACTGGATTCATTACTCTTGTTGCTTCTAAATACATATATGTGCATTGTGCAGGACAATGTAAAGAAAAATAAACCAGATAAAAATAAGCCAGTGGCAGTTCAGAAATGACCAGTCTCATTTGACGGTGTCCGTTCGCGAACATGACGCGTGCATCAGCAACATTCGGCTCAACCATTTTGAAGGGAAATGAATGCTTCTAAAGACGCGCCACCATTAGCGAGACATTTGTGTGATTATGGCATGCTCTCAACCACCATGATGGCCCTGAGCCTTGACCAACAGCTTAGGAGGCTCTCGTTAGGCAGCTGGATCAAGGGTTTGATTCAGAAAGCGGTACTTCTGGACACGGCCCGCATTAGTTAGGAGGTTCCTTTCTGTGGAGCCCTGACCGCTTGTAGCTTGGACCCTGTTCCCGACACCGGTGAGCAATCTTCTTTACTTTTATAAATGCGAAAGCATGGATGTTTTTTACTCGATCACGCCAAAACGGCAGAAAGTGTCTTGATGAAATTCGGCACAGAGTATTGTAACCTGCTTGGCTGCAACCTCTGGCAGCCAAAAGTTAGTCATTGCTACTTTGGAAGCGTCCGCCAGAAGAATAGAAGAATAAGTTAATGTTTTAAATTAGGAAATAATGTTAACGAGTTTGTTTTTATTCGTTTAATAATATTTGATACGTAGCCCTCAGGTCGTAGCCCTGTGGTGCTACAGTATAGTCTCTATTCCCGACTATAGCACATATCTATGACGACACGGTTGGCGCGGTGGTTGAGCGATCGGCTGTTGTGCTGCGTGTCGCGTGTTCGATTCCCGCACTGAACAAATATTTGTATGGCCTACAGATAGCTGTTCCGGGTTCTGGCTATTTGTGAATGTGAGTTTGTATGTTTGTAAACGCACCCACGATACAGGAGTAATTCCTAGTGTGGGGCAACGTTTAAAAAAAAAATATATCTATGCTACTTTTATTCAGTAAAAGATTCCCTTGAGATATTTTCCGGTATTCACTCGAGCGAAGCTAGTTTTTTATATTTTGAAATGTTTTTATTAGAAAGATTTTAAAATGTTAAGATAATGAATAAACGGATAATAAAAATAATTATTAGAGAGATACATGATTACAGGGTATTATCAGTTATAATAAACGTCGGCTAAACTCGAATCAAATATGATATCATACCAGATTTCAGGTCAAGGCGACGATTGACACGAGAGTGCTAATTAGATTCTAGTTTTGTATCAAAATGTTTATATTTTTGTTTGCACGCATTAAATAAGAAGATAATGATGTAAATAGAGTTAAATAATTGTGTGTAAAAGATAATGCCAGGAAGTTACACTGAAAAGACGGCACGTAAGAGAAACGTGGCGTTATGGGGTTAGTTTACGTTTTTGGGATTTTTGGGGTCTACCACAAAAATCCCAAAAACGTTAACTTTATCTCAAAATATCTCGGCAACACTGTAGGCCACACACCCAAGTAGGCCCCTGTAAACACAACTTGGCAGAATGGGGTTTTATGATTCAGCAGATACCCAGGGTATGAGTGCGGTGCCCCTGAAGCATGAGCCACACGCCCCATGAGCTTATAAACCTGCTCTTTGGGCAGCGGTACAGCGTTGTTGCAATTAAGGTAACCACACTGAGTCCTAACAATCTAAAGAGAATTGACTCGAAAAAAATAAGAACACGGACACAAACACCATACCTCAGGAAATGTTTTGTGTTTAAGTTTCCATTTAACATACCAGTCAAGTGACATGCTTTTGAGAAAAGTTAAAATGGCGATGGGATGAATATATAAGGTCCCATTAAAATAGGTGGACAAACTTTTAGCAATCATTCAGACCACCAAAATAAGGACAATGGTAAAAAAAAATATAAGAAAATCGCATTAGATACCTACAATTAAAATAATCAGCGAACAAAAATACACTCCTAAAAGTTTGTCCACCTATTTTAATGGGACCTTATAGTTATGCCAATTTTAAGTCCTTAGAATTATTTTCAATCTTAGGTTTTAATAATATTAATTATAAAATCACTGTCACTACTTATTATAAAACCAAATCCCGCCGCCGCATCTATCAGACTAAACTAAACTTAAAAACTACCCAACGACTTTTCACAAAGTTTCCACCAATGGGCGCAGTGATTCATGAATATCATAATTCCTCATGATATTTATGAATCAGATATTCAATATGGTTTTGTGTAAATGAGATGAATAGGCATCTTCTGGGTAAGCTCGCTCCATTGTCGACTTTGTCTATGTCACCTCTCAACTAGACTAAAGTCAAGAGCAAACCAATAAAAATAAATAAAAAACCGGCAAAGTGCGAGTCGGACTCGCGCACGAATGGTTCCGTATTTATATAAAAAACGGCAAAAAAATCACGTTTGTTATATGGGAGCCCCACTTAAATATTTAATTTATTCTGTTTTTGGTATAGCGGCAACAGAAATACATTATCTGCGAAAATTTCAACTGTCTAGCTATCACGGTTCATGAGATACAGCCTGGTGACAGACACACAGACGGACAGCGGAGTCTTAGTTATAGGGTCCCGTTTTTACCCTTTGCGTACGGAACCCTAAAATGACGAGAATTGTTGAAGATGTCGGATACAATAATGCGGATTTGTTGCTAGTTCATTATAATTAGAAACAGGTTTTAGAGTAGAATTTGGGTAGCACTTCAATCAAAAGCTTTCTTGGAATGTAAGCAAACAAGTAATGCCGCAGGCGCAGTATCTTATTGCAAATATCCTTCACAATTTTACAAACAATAAACAAATCTAACAATAACAGCATTAGGTCTTCATCTTCATACAAAGGTTATCACTAAGTAAATAAGCTATCCTTGACCGAATATACTCTTATCAATTTACACTTAAAATTAATTTCTGGGTCAGTCAACAAAGTTCTAAATATAAAGACATTATTAATGATGTTCTGATTCGTCTTTACTCGTGTCGGCTTGCGTGGAAGAAGATCATGACACGGTCGAAAGATTAGCCAGTTTACTGGGTTCAAGGAGCTTATGTAGCTCGTGGAGATTCTTATTTTTAGGGTTCCGTACCTCAGTCGGCAAAAACGGAACCCTTATAGGATCACTTTGTTGTCCGTCTGACAAGCAAGACCAGCAGTAGCAGTTGGAGCAGAGAAAAAAACAAACTTCTAAGTCAATGCGATCTAAAGGCTATTTTTAACCGACTTCCGAAAGGAGGAAGTTCTCAATTCGATTGTTTTTTTTTATGCTCCGTTGATGGCACATGTTTTGACGCTCGCAATGTAATCATTCATCAAATTTTGGCAAGAAGATAGTTCTTACAGTACAAGTAAAGAAAAAAGTCTAAAAACTCCACGGTCACTCTTTTCAACCATTTTGTGTTACAAAAATCCTGGTTACACTATCCTTGTTGCTTCTTGTGAGAACAATGTAAAGAAAGAAAAAACAATTCTAAGTATCAAATATTCAAATAAGCCAGTGAGAGCTAAGAGATGACCAGTCTCCACTGATGGCTCGATCACGAACATGACGCGTGCATCAGCACCAATCAGCACAACCATTTTGAAGGAAACTGATAGATACCAACGACGACATACGAGTCTTCGAGTCTACGAGTCTTAGAGCTTTTAGGGTCAAGAAAAAGTATCTACCTCGCAGAAAGCACAAATACATACAGACCTAACTATACCTAAAAATGGGATGACAATAATGCCTTGGAAGGTGGGATGCAACATGTGTCGACACCCTTGCGCCATTCCATCTTCTTAGCACGGCGGGCTGCGCTGGGGCGGCTGCTGCAGGTGCGGAAAATCTCAAACGGCGCAAATATAACAACCTTATTGGGAGTTATATATAAGAGCCGTTTGGGGTTGAAACTTTAGGCCCATGGGGTCCGAGTGCTCACCGAGTCTTCCGGGACATCAGCAAACGACTTGTCAAATGTTCACGTGACCAGAGGACTGGGCTTTTCTTTGGCCAAAGAATCAGCATTGCCATTCAACGTGGCAATGCTGCCAGTGTTCTGGGCGTTTTGTCATTGACAGCGATGTGGATGAGTTTTTTGATGCCCAATGATTAATTTGTTATTTACACTTTTTGTACATAATTTCGCAATTTTTAGTCTAGTTTGTATATGGTTAGGTTTAGTAGATTCAGATATAAATAGTTAAATTAGTTATGTACATTTATTGGTTACCTAAAAATTAACTACAAATCAACCCTAGTTTAACCATAACAAAATCTGCACTTGTTCCCCTGTACAAAGCTACCCTTTACAAATATAAATAATGTTTTATTTGAGCAAATCACACAGTTGACTGAGCAGGCTAATACTGTGGACACCCCACGCTAATTTGTAAACTAAATTGTGTACACCCCACGTCAGGGGCTCGGGGCTCGGGGCTCGGAAACTAGTGATCCGTGAAAATGCATCTGGTTTTAAATGTTGTAATTTTCTGTTTTATTTTTTTGTGAAATGGCGTTGTAGAAAGGGAGGTGACATGTTTTAGAATAGAATAGTCTTTACTATGAACATTGTATAAGTTACAGAAATATAGATTTAGAAAAATACTAGCTTTTTCCCGCGACTTCGTACGCGCATATCCCGTTTTTTGTTTGGGATTTTTTTTGGGAACGTTAAAAAACGGGATATGCGCGTACGAAGTCGCAGGAAAAAGCTAGTTTTAAGATATGACTCTTTCCGTTACACCCTGTATAAAATCGAATAAAGTAACTTTGAATTTAGCCTTATTTACGAATCACCCGAAGTTCACGGATATTGAGCGGGATGTTGAGCTTCATTTATTTGGTTTGCGGATTTTGTTCGAAAGAGTTACCGCGGCCCTGGAACGTAAAAGGCACTAGGAGGAGCATGGGTGGGTTTTAGTCAGTAAGAGTCTGACACTCCCTGCCGCTCCACCCAGAGCGGAAGGGGTCATTTGATGACTTCCCATCCTTTAAAAAAAAGCTTGATTTATTTGCGAATAGTGTCTAGAAATTTAAGAAAAATGTTAATTAACTGTTTTTTTGACGAGTAACTACTTAAGAGCGTGTACGCCGTATGTCATTTCATACAAAATTTCAAGTCCTTATTCTTCAAAATGAATGAACCGATTTTAACTTAACTTGGTATGCATACGCTAGATATTCAGGTCTAAATAGTTATCAGAAAACATTTTTGAAAAAGATTTTAGAGGGCGAGAGAGCGATTTTAAGTTTTCTATAGAAAGTGAAAAATCACTATAGGTATCCTTCCCCCTGAACTCTTTTTCGAATTTTTTTTCTGATAACTATTTAGACCTAGATATCTAGCGTACGCATACAAAGTTTTATTAAAATCGGTTCATTAATTTCGAAAAATAAGGATTTGAAAGTTTGTATGAAAAGCCGTACCGCGTAAACGCTCTTAACTCTCATGCTGTTTTAACGTTTTGTCTTTTTTATACCTAAGTTGATATAAGTGGAAACTTGTAATTGGCTTTCTTCTACTATAACTACTGACTACTTAGCTGTAATTTTTCTTAAAAATAATAAAATAAATACATTGACTGATTCGAAAAATACGTAACATTAATTACTATAAACATTTTTAATCAAAATTTTTATAACATTTTTATCAATGTCTAGAGTTCAAAACATATCAACCATTTCGACCTCTTCAAACATTACAAATACCAGGGAATCCGCAGTTTATCAATGAATGTTGATGTCCATTCACAGAATGCTTTACAAAAGACCAATTGACGAATGACATGGTAGTATCAGATCGTTACTGTTATTGAAATTTATGAATGGATCGTACCTACTCTTGATATGGCTACCAAATCTTGTCTCAATAATATTGCTACGAAAATGGCTACAGTGCGTAGATATGACATTTTTTTTTTTTATAGAAACGTTGCCCCACAATAGGAATTTCTCCTGTATCGTGGGTGCGTTTATTACAAACATCTCACATACACAAACAGCCAGACCCGGAACAACTATCTGTAGGCCATCCAAATATTTGTTCCGTGCGGGAATCGAACCCGCGACTCGCAGTGCAGCAGCCAATCGCTCAACCACTGCGCCAACCGTGTCGTCAACTCTCAATATCTGCCAAGGCTTTTCTTTGTTGGGTTCATATCAGTCTTTGGTCAACTGGACCCACTCGAAATGAACCCACGGGAACACTCAACCCAATCACATTATGAATAGGGCGACTGGAACCACTGCCAGCCGAATCCTTGTTTTATTTTTAAGATTTAAAATATACCGATATTAATAAATTCTGCGATAAGCAGAAATAATAAATGAAAACAAGATAAACAATCAACTTCACAAGGATTCCCATCAATGTGTTTATTTCAACGCAACGGGGTGACAAAAAGATTTTTTTTTAAAAGGTTTGTCTGCATTTTACTTTACCTATCAACAGCTTGGCAAAAAAGAGTTTGGAAAAAATGAGGGCGCCACTATCTCACTTAACGCACCATAATATGGGAAATCAGTAAGAGAATTTAATCAAATCGTTAAAAATAAATGTGGAACAATAAACGTTACTCAAAATCTAACACTTGTCGGCCAAGTAGTGTCGACATTATAGGTTTCCATTTAGTAAAATATTTAGTTCCACTTGTCACCACATCGTGCTCTTTTTTGTTTAGTCCGGTTAAGCAGTTGATATCCCAAGTGTGTTAATTTAGTCCGGTTAAGCAGTTGATATCCCAAGTGTGTTAACTTGCTAGTGGTCATACCTAAAAAAAAAAAGCTCTTTTTTGCCAAGCTGTAATTTGAAAAGATTTTAATAAAGAATTAACATTTAAACTAATTGAATTGCGTTTGATTAAATTTTGACTAACCAATTTTTGCGCTTAACTGTATCCACTGGTAGCTTTAACAATAGATGTTTTGTTAAGTTTGAATGTGGGTCCAGTTAACCAAAAAAAACAAAAAAATAATGATGAGGTCAAGTGGACCCGCGGGTCCAGTAGCGAGCGAGCGGGTCCAGCTAACCGAAGACTCATGCGATTGCCACGTTATTCTGGATTATTTGAAAAGGTAATTAAATTATTAAAAAAATTAAGATTATTGGTACAGTCACTATAAAATATTGTTAGTTAGATGCTGCCATAGATATGTAGGTACCTACTGAATAAATTAACAAACTAGGTTTTACATTAGATTTCACAATTTTTGCGGTAGAAGAATTGCGCTTCGAGACTTGGCATTTTTTTACATATTTTAATGGGATATGATCTAAGAAAGTACTAGTTCGATTATGAGAATTCTTCCACCGATAGCAAAGTACACTATCGTTAAATTCCAAAAGGTTTTATCTCGAAAAAACCGGACAAGTGCGAGTCTGACTCGGGCATCAACGGTTCCGATCAAGTCTAAATTTTTCCCCAGTATACATTACTTACGGAAGATTATAAACTATGAAAACTCATCACTCTGACGAAAATATAGCAGGTAAGATTGAATTGAAGGACAAACTTAACTTTGTTGTTGAAAAAATGTTCTCCCATACATCAATGCATGTCACGGTCAATTCTCCAACCAAAAATATAAGTTAGTAATCGTAAAAAATGATTTTTATATGATAAAACTACAAATTTTTGACCTTTTCCTTTACTTGCACTGTAACATCTATCTTCTTGCAAAATTTCATGACTCTAGGTCAACGGGAAGTACCCTAAAGGTTTTGATTCCCTTGTAAGCGTGAACATGTGCAATAAACGGAACATAAACGACCTTATCTCTAGCGTTAGCAGACTTCAGTATTTGGCTTGATTCCTCTACGCGTTCCTGAGAAAAAGGGTCTTGACAGACGGACAGACGGACAACAGAGTGATCCTATAGGGGTTCCGACTGAGGTGCGGAACCCTAAAAATATCTACACAGGTCCTAAAACCACAAAAAATAGCAAAAAGACAGCAAAAAGAATAGCTATAAAGTACCTGTTTACCATAGCGCGTTTAAAAACTGAGATGGGTTTCCCCACGTTTATAATCAACGTACGCCATTCGACATCTTTTTTCATAATATAATTTTATTTATACAAAACAGTTGACGTATGCAGCTTAAGTGGGTTTTGTTTGAAACAAGATTTTATTAAAATGATGCAGGTTATCTTTATTTAAATTAACTAGGTATGTTGCTATCCATTCGAAGTCATCTACCTTCCTTTTCTGCCTGGTCTTTTCTCAACTAAGTATTGGAGTCGGTTCCCAGTCAAACCGGATTCAGCTGAATACCAATATTTTCACAAGAATGCATCGACGCAACGGAATCAGAACCCGGAACAAGAGTCATAAAATTTGGTAAGAAGGTAGATCTTACAGTATAAGTACAGGAAAAAGTCTGAAAATTTGAAAATTCGTAGTTTCTTCAGATTAATAGTAGTTTATGCAACGACCATATAAAAGGGGTTATTAAAACACGAGTGTGTGTGATAATAGCATCACGCGAGTGTTTTAATACCTAATTATATGCCGTTGCATACACTATTTTATCTTCACTCATACAGTTGAAATAAAACAAGTGAAAAAATAGTTTATTCCAATATGGCGGATATTCTCATTGCGTATTCGAATGACTGCGCAGCGCGCGCATCCATAGACAAAGATAAAAGCTTGCTCATTGACTTAAGTCAATGAGCCCGCGCCAATAAATTAAAAAGTAAAAGAGTGCTTTAAAAATTAAAAAGTTATTTTATGATGCAGTTGTTTAAAAATCGAAGGGAAATGTTGAACTGTAACGATTTTACTACAAAACGCGTTCTAACTTTAGTCCAAGCCTAAACTTTCAAGCCCGTTATTGCATTTTGAACTATATTCCGACTACCTTAAAGTTATTAATACAAAAACCTATTTTAGATCCCGGTCTATGTTGTCAATGTGCATTCAAGAACTTTACGGCATTTGGAATAAAGTTCGAAATTCAAAAATGGCTTGTTGGTTTAAACCTGGGTTTAAAGTTAGAACGCGTTTTGTAGTAAAGCCGTAATGGTTTTTGTTTTTAAATTTTACCTATCCACAAAAAAAGTACGTGTTTATGCATTCGTTTTTGAACTCATATTTGGAACATTACGTTGTGAGTGTAGATAAAACCATTTTTGCGATTACAAACTTGATGACAAGCACATAATGTATGGGAGAACATTTTTTCATCAACAAAGTTTGTTCTTCAATCTTACCTGCTATATTTCTGTCAGGGTGATGATAGTGCTTTCATAGTTTATAAACTTCCGTAAGTAATGTATACTCGGCAAAAATCAAGACTCGATCAGAACCCTCGGTGCGCGAGTTCGACTCGCACTTGTCCGGTTTTTAACCGACTTCAAAAAAAGGAGGAGGTTCTCAATTCGACTGAATTTATTCGCCAATCGTCAACCGATTTTATTGATTCTTTTTTGTTTGGAAGCGTATCTTCCCGGACTGGTCCCATTTCAATTTGGTGAAGATCTGATGAAGAACTTCGGAGATAGGTAACGGAACTCTTCAATAAATGATAGCAAACCTGTCGGGATTGCTGAAATCGCATGTCTGTTTATTGTTTACACCAGTTCATAACATAACATCACGCCGGTACGCTGTTAAAGGGTAACGCAGATGTGTACGAGTACAAGTCAACCCTGGTTTTGGGGTTATCTATTCGAGCATTACTTTGCTTATGAACCGATCTTGATGTTTCTTTTTGCCTTGGGTATAGTTAAAGCTAACCACCACCACTAAAAAGTGAAGAATAAAAAAGAAACTTATAAAGTATTTTTTAAATTAAATTATTGATAGGCTCGACTTGTTGTGGAGGTCTGGTAGGCAGCCGCTCCACGTAAAATACTGGTATTCAGCTGAATCTGGTTTGACTGGTAGCCGACCTCAATATAGTTGGGAAATGGCTAGGCAGATGATGATAGGCTCGACTTCGACCACAGTGTCACCTGATGGTAAACGATGATGTGGTCGACGATGGAGTATGCTTGCCTAGAAGTAACCTATTCACGCCCTACTTAAAGACCCCAGTGGCATACTATTGAGTGAAGCTATTCAAAACCTTACCTAAACAATAACAGAATGGTTTTGCGACGTGTCCCTACGTCATAGGCGCCAATTCAAAACTGTGTAAAAACGTATAGATAAGACAGAACATTTAAGAGCTTTATCAAAGCCAGATTGGCGCATTTCTGACGTATTTTGTGCGCCATTGGAATTCCTAAGTATGAGTCATTGTTTACTTTCAAATTGGTTTACCTTTTTGTATGACTAATCTGCACAACAGGCCTGGAAAATAACTTTTCTGTAGCGTTAACTTCAGACGCTGACGACAAAATGTACAATTTATTTTTTATTTTTTAAACGTTTCCCCACACTAGGAATTACTCCTGTATCGTGGGTGCGTTTACAAACATACAAACTCACATACACAAACAGCCACACCCGGAACAGCTATCTGTAGGCCATACAAATATTTGTTCCGTGCGGGAATCGAACCCGCGACACGCAGCGCAGCAGCCGATCGCTCAACCACCGCGCCAATCGTGTCATCTAAATGAATGACAATGAATGACATTAGGTGATGACGTTTCCTTTCCACACCTAATGTCATTCCCATACATTTTGTCGTCAGCGTCTGACGTTAACGCTACAGAAAAGTTTTTTGTCTAGGCCTGCTGGACTGGCGTGGTGGGTTTGGGACACTCCCCTTCCCGGAGAGGTTTCCTGAGTCCCAGCATTAGACCGTATGAGCACTCGCTGTGCTCATACACTATCTAAAAATATCTAAACAGATATATGTATATCCAAACGCCAAGTTGACGCTTAGTGTGACCCAAAGGCTGGCTGGCTGGTTTTTTTGGCACTCTGGCCACTATTTGGAGAAAATTTCCAGTCGACAGCGAACCAGAGGAATTTTGTCGCTATATTTTAAGGCTATCTAAGTCAGGAGCTAAAAAAATTGCACTTTTGAAAATAAGCAGTCGTTTAAGCAGATGACTAGGTTGGTGATCACAATATCTGTGATGATTGGCGATGATATCTTTTAGTTTAATGATGTTGTTTACGAAGGAGAACGCTTGCCTAGAAGCATGAGTATATAACCGATTTAATAGTCTTTGCCTAGAAGTAACCTATTCACTTTTAGCTTGAAGACCCCCAGGTTCTACAACCTGGGGGTCTTCAAGCTAAAAGTGAATAGGTCCCCTTTTCCCTGCGTCTGTGTTTCCTGATATCTACATATCAGAAAACACAGACGCAGGGAATTCCACTCTTTAGCTGTACCTACGCACAATTTGTGGATTTTTTTCGAAAGAGTAATTGCGGCCTTGGAACGCAAAAGGCACTACGAGGAACACGGATGGGTTTTAGTCAGAGAGTCTGACACACTTTCCACCCAGAGCGGAAGGAGTCATTTGATGAATACCCATCCTTATAAAAAGAAAATAGCTGTAGGTACGCACAATGAAAATATTCCTAAAACGTAAATAGTTGCTTCCATACAAACATCCGCCGTCTTTGTCCGCGTCATCGCTTATGTAACATTTGGTGAGATAGTGGTCAAACGAGAGTCTAAGAAAAAAAGTATAAGGAAAACTAACACGATTATCCGGCGATTTAATAACAAAAAATCCTACAAACAGGTATCTCAATAAGAAAACATTATATCCATACTAGAATCATGAATTCGAAAGTAACTCAGTCCGTCTGTTTCGGCTGAACGGATACGGACAACACACGGCTGGACATAGGGTAATTTTTAGGGTTCCGTCGCCGAAGGGTAGTGCCGTATACCTACACATGAGATATAGCGGGTTGTATCTCATCCAAACGTAATATGACAGACACTTTAAATTATCACAGAGTGTTAAGTCTATTGCCGCTACCTATATCATAACAAAAATTAAAAGTAACGATAAAAATCCCCCCATTTTTTCGGTTAATGGTACGGAACCCGTAGTATGCGAAACCGTGTCGCACTTGGCCGGTTGTTTTTTTATTCGCAGTATGTTCCTTTGGGATACTATTTCTTTTCACACAGGCCAAGCCGCACGTAAAATCTAGTGCATACTTAAGGTAAAAACTACAGAACGCCACCAATATTTCTTTCGCTTCGTTTAACTTTACATATCATAAAAAAAACATATAAGTAGATGCAGACAAAATCTAAACTGTAGGCCAGTCCATCGGCACGGCCTTATCTGCGTCCAGACAGATCGTATTACTGGCCAGTCGGTAATACCAGGAGATATCGTCAAATTCAACAATACTATTTAATAGTTATTCGGTATTTTGACGAGGAAAACCATTCGTTTATTATTAAACACCTTCTGTTGATCTTGATCAAAGTCAATTAATTTATTTCAACTAGACCTTTAGAGTGAACAGGCTCCTTCTGGGTAAGCTCGCTCCATCGTAGACTTTATCTCTGTCATATCTGACATTGACTAGAGTCAAGAGCAAACCCATCAATAATAAAAAAAAGGCATTTCTGAACGTAAAATTTACAGTTTGAAAAATAAAATATTAGGTATAGTTGCTCTAGTTGTCCATTCAAAAAAAAACATTCGCAAAGGATCTTCACATTGTTGCCCTTATCAATCTGCTAAGTCTTTTCTATTGTGTTTCCTGATAGTTACAACCTGGGAGTCTTTAAGTCCAGAGTGAATGTTACTTCTAGGCAAGCGTGCTCCATCTTCGACCACATCATCGCTTACCATCAGGTGAGATAGTGGACAAGCGCATGCCTATCAATAGTTAAAAAAAACTATGTTGGGGTCGTTCATTCTGCAGCTGAGTATCAGTATTTTACATGGAACTGCCTATCTGACCTCCACAACCCAGTAACTGGGTACCATGAAGGAGCTTTTGGGATGCATGAAGGAGCCTCCTTGTGTAGCACAATGTGTTCCATCAGACACTCAACTGAACCGAGCGCTTGGCGCATCCTGGAAAGTCTCACCTAACACTTTATAGGCCAATCCTTCCCTTGCGATGCTAACGCCCGCCTGGTTCGCTCCCACCGGAGTCCGGCGTCAAGCAGCCTGTTATGTTTCATCGACGCATGGGAGTAGGTACCAGTGCTTTAAGGCAACTTCTGGGTACGCTCGCTCCATCATAGACCTCATCCATCGCTTTCCATCAGGCGTGATCGGGGTCAAGAGCTAGCCCAATCGTCAATAAAAAAAGCACGATACCCTTTGGCAAGACTGGTGTCAGATTTTCTAGCCTTTGACTATGACCGGGACAAACCCGCTACACTATTCCCAACCACTGCAACTCCTGAGGACCAGAATCAACAGTAGCAACCACCAGAAAAACCCCGAGTCAATGAAGATCGAAGAGACCCAGAGAATCCGAATGTCTTTGCCTACGAATGTCAGATATTCAAGTTCAAAGACAGCTACGAACAGCAGCTTGACGTGCTTTTCGAGGCACGGAGGAAGCTCGGGATGTAATGGATGGTCACCCATCCATCGGCCGACCTCGGTAAGCGTTGCTTAACCTTGAAGATTGACCGGTGCGGCTGTTATCATTTAGCCGCGAGGTATCATTTATGTCACAAAAGTAGACATCGCAGTAAATCCCAAATGTATTACTATACATCTGGGATTTTCACTGCGATATCTATTATGATAATTTGATTACGAATAGCAAACACGTGTGCTATTGCGTTATATCTTGCAATAGAGCGCAAAATAATAATAACGGAGTTTATATTATTATGTGGTTCTATGAATTTGTAATTTATTAATAATTAACAAGTAAAAGTGCATCTGTTATGGGGCGTTCAGTGGTTGTAGTTGATAATTGCGTTCTTGCCACGAGTGAGCATATTAATTGACTATACAATATTGTCATAATTATTCAATGACGTTTCTTGACTTTACACAACGCTTTACTTATATTGACAATGTCAATATTGTTTCGACAATAACGATCGTAGGCGTTCCAGAGTTTTTTTTATTTATTTTTTTTATTTACTAGTGGGCTGTAGGCGACCTCGATCACGCCTGATGGAAAGCGATGGATGAGGTATATGATGGAGCGAGCGTGTCCATAAGTTGCCTTGCAGCGCTGGTACCCCCACGCGTCGACGAAACACAGCAAGCTGCTTGACGCCGGACTCCGGTGGGAGGGTGGTCGCGAACCAGGCGGGCGTTAGCCCTACCACCGCAAGGGAAGGATTGGTCAGTCTTGTAAGGTGTTAGGTGAGACTGTCCAGGATGCGCCGAGCGCTCGGTTCAGTGCTTGATGGAACAAATTGCGCTACACGAGGAGGCTCCTTCATGCATCCCAGATTTCTCGACAATCGTTACTCATCTGCCTGGCCTTTTCCCTACTATATTGGGGTCGGCTTCCATGCCAACCTGATTCAGCCGAGTACCAGTATTAACATGAAGCGTCTGACTCTCTGACCTGCACAACCCAGTAATACTCCTTAGCAAGACTGGTGTCAGATTTTCTGGCTTCTGACCATCAGTTGCCACTGTCAATGATGTTCAAATGAGAGCCGGGAGCAATGGTTTAACGTGCTTTCCGAGGCACGGAGGAATCTTAATACGTAAGATTGTCACCCATCTGCTGACTGACCTAGAACAAGTGTTGCTTAACCTCGGAGATCGAGCCGTGCAGCTGTTATTATTCAGCCACGAGCTCCTCACCCGTTTCTAAGTGTAACATGTTTATTTTTATTTTATTTTTATTTATTTATTTAAGGAAAAACAAACAGTAGCACAATAAGAAATTGTCATAATGTCTACATCGTAATATTGACCTCGTACTAACTTCCCCCTCTCAATTCACCTGCTTACCCCGTTAGTCCACGATAGATGACCGGCCCAGTAATGAAGCGACTAATTATTTAATTACCAACATGTCAAGTTTCATCAGGCAACGGTGGTCGGTCACCTACTTATTGCGGGCCCGCCGCTAATTATCATTTGTACCGGTGTTATGACGTGTGTTAGACGTCCAATGGTTAAAACTGTACTGTGCTATCTATACGCAGATACACAGGTATGTCGCAGCCAACAGGCTTAATCAGACGTTTAATTTAAAGCCTAGCCTTCTCATTGAACTGCGCCGTTTAATCAGTGCGTAAGATGTTACTAAGTCGCTGAAAAGTCGGCGACAATCTAGGCTACCAATTAAATGGCTGATTAATGGCTTATTGGCTGCGACACATACATTACACTTTCGTTTTTTTGCAAAGAGGGTAAGCAGAAACTACGCACTGTTACTTCGTTAATTAATTCATACATCTGTGAGCTTAGCTGAATCCACTGAACTAATTTCAATAAATGTACCGAAGTAAAAAAAATCTTCATACTTTATTTAATACTTCGATACATTTATTGAGAAAATGTACCTATCTAAAATGATATTTATAGTTCAGAATCGTACCATGCACATCTATCAACAATTCATGGGAAAAACATTTTAAGAATGCAAAGCATTTTATTTAATAAACATACTTTTGTGTAAAAAGTAATGATTTGACTACCCATCTGTAAACGCGTCCTTAAGCATAATAATGTTTCCACCAATTTTAATCGTTTTGATCACGTTACATTAATAACGCCAATTAATATAGTTACGATCATTAAACAGTTAATTTAATTTTAATAAGTACTGCAGTAATATATCACGGTTACCTCGATGCTTGCTCGAAGTTAACTGAAATGTTAACTATTTTATAAGCCTTTTACTGCATTAGTTCCGTATATTATTTTTTTATTTTGCTAGCATGTCCATGAACCAAAAATTCATAGATATACCAACCCGCACCGACGAACATCATGGCCAGTCGTTAGGGGCAGTCTGAAGCCAGAAAATCTGGCAGCAGTCTTACCAAGGAGTGTCATGTTACCCCGTTGTTGGGTTGTGGAAGTCAGATCGGCAGTCGATCCGTGCGCCTGCTGCGGGCCGGGAGAGCACTCGACATCTCCCTCTCCCTTTCCGCAGCCTCCTTCTGCGCGATGACAGTTTCGCAGAAGGAGACCACCGCGTCCCAGGACTCCTGACCGCCGACCATAGAACGGACGTCGGAGGAGGGCGTACGCTGCCCTCCTTCGGCCCCCCTAATTGGGTCCAGGGGCGGCGGACTTGGGGATGTCCGTTGCCCCCCATTCATTAAACACCTCGGGGAGTTAAACACCTCACTCCCCCCGCATACGAGATGTGGCCCGCAGAGGCGGGCCGGCACCAGCCGGGGATTACGGAAGTCGCATATGTTCCCGCGATCCCCGGCGTAGGTGGAAGATGGAACACCGGGGTGGTTTTAGTCGGCAGTCGATCCGTGTTAAATACTGGTATTCAGGTGCATTTAGTTGGGAAAAAGCTAGACTGATTTTGACCTAACGTTATTCCTGTCACTATCGCACAATTGTAAATAAAAAGCGAAAAACAGAGACCGAGAACACGTCTAAGGGACATAGAAGCGCTCCGGGCGCGCGTCCAGGGCGCTAGTTCGATCCAGCCCGTCCCTAGGTGACCTCGCCCCAGCGACGCCTTAAGCCGAGGTCCGTACCCCACAAGGGGGTGCCCTTAGCATGTAGTCGCTTAGTTTGTAAGTTTTATTTATAAGCCCTAGCTAGAGGCTTTAATCTATATATATAAAAATGAAACCCGTTTCGCGTTGTCACGGCATCACGTGTGAACGGCTGAACCGATTTCGATAATTCTTTTTTTGTTGTGTTTGTTATTGTCAGGAGAAGGTTCTTATGAAAAAAAAAAAAAAAAAAAAAAAAAAAAAAAATTAGAAAATTTAAGAATCCTTAGGGTAGGTGTAGGGTAGGTGTAGGGTAGGTGTAGGGTAGGTGTAGGGTAGGTGTAGGGTAGGTGTAGGGTAGGTGTAGGGTAGGTGTAGGGTAGGTGTAGGGTAGGTGTAGGGTAGGTGTAGGGTAGGTGTAGGGTAGGTGTAGGGTAGGTGTAGGGTAGGTGTAGGGTAGGTGTAGGGTAGGTGTAGGGTAGGTGTAGGGTAGGTGTAGGGTAGGTGTAGGGTAGGTGTAGGGTAGGTGTAGGGTAGGTGTAGGGTAGGTGTAGGGTAGGTGTAGGGTAGGTGTAGGGTAGGTGTAGGGTAGGTGTAGGGTAGGTGTAGGGTAGGTGTAGGGTAGGTGTAGGGTAGGTGTAGGGTAGGTGTAGGGTAGGTGTAGGGTAGGTGTAGGGTAGGTGTAGGGTAGGTGTAGGGTAGGTGTAGGGTAGGTGTAGGGTAGGTGTAGGGTAGGTGTAGGGTAGGTGTAGGGTAGGTGTAGGGTAGGTGTAGGGTAGGTAGGTAGGTAGACAGTTGTCGGGAGCGAAGCCGCGGGGGACAGCTAGTATTATATAAAGGCCGCCACAGACAAGTCCGGTTAAGCAGAAGACAACCTCTTAGGCCTGAATTATACAGAATAGGCGTGGTGAAGACGCGACGCATGCACGCCGCTCGCCTGCGCCGCGTCGTTTGTGTATAATTCACGACGTGTCGCCTCCCTACATTATGTATTAAAACTTTTTGAAGCGGCTTCGTGCCTTACGCCTCGCCTGCGCCCCGTCTTTACCACACCTATTCTGTATAATTCAGGCCCTAGATTGACCTGCGAGAGGCAACACACAAAAAAAGCATCCAGGGCGCTGTGACGAAAATGTATGGCGTCTGGCCGCGCGCCCACGAAACTAACAAGGTATATTTCGTTCTTTTGACGCCATACATTTTATCTTGTCAGCGCCCTGTCCGCTTTGTATATCAAAGTCCTTAACTAAAAGTACGTACGAAATAAGTGTAAAGGTACACTTTAGTAAAAATTGCGCAGGTAACATTTACACGGCACACTGGTCATATCGAGCGTATTAACGAAACCGGTATGTATGTATACTGTATGTACAAGTATGTGTGTTTGGACGAATTAATAATTCTATTTAAATACTCAGTACGAAAGCGGGCAAGCAACGGTCCATTAAGTAGACTAGGTGACATTCTGAAATATTTTGCGGTAAAAATACGGTACGGGCGTGTTTTTGCAGAATTAGGCTTCAAATGGAGATTATTTTGACGTTTCTTTGACATATAAGTTATACGAAATTCATAAGTTGTACCATATTTTCCTATGGCATGTGATAGACTTTGACTTTGTTGAAGCTTTGTTGATAAGGTACAAAATTTTAAATTAGGATAGGAATAATTTTATTTTATATGTCTAATGAATTTGAGGAGCTCGTGGCAAAATTATAACAGCCGCACGGACCGATCTTCAAGGATAAGCAACGCTTGCCAAGGTTGGTCTGTGGATGGGTGACCGAAACTCCTCCGTGCCTCGGAAAGCACGTTAAGCCGTTGGTCCCGGCTGTCATTTGGAGATCTTTGACCGTCGTTACGAATTGTCAGAAGCCAGAAAATCTGACACCAGTCTTGCCAAGAAGTACCGTGTTACCCAGATAATGGGTTGTGGAGGTCTGGTAGGCAGCCGCTCCACGTAAAATACTGGTATTCAGCTGAATCCGGTTTGACTGGAAGCCGACCCCAATATAGTTGGGAAAATGCTAGGCAGATGATGAACCTTGCAAGCAATGAGACAGTTAGTGGATACGTTTGAATTAACTGCACTCGTTTAAGGTAACTGTAGAATGTTTTGAATGAACGTGCCATAGTACCTAAGAAGTAGTAAGTTGTAACTGCGTAAAAACAAAAAACGACAATGCTTAAGATGCAAAACTAGTAGCAATATTCAAAATCGTTGAGGTGAAGTTTACGACCCTACCAGAATTGCGGATTTTGTTTGAAAGCGGCCCTGGAACGCAAAGGGCATGAGGAGGAACACAGATGGGTTCTAGTCAGTACGAGTCTGACACTCCCTCCTGCTCCACCCAGACCAGAAGGAGCCATTTGATGATTTCCCATCCTTAAACGAAGGTTAGCACAAGTTGTGAACGGCCATTATAAGTAGATCTTTGGAGCAATCAGCAAGCCCGAAAGTCTGACACACAGCCTAGCCAGAGTATCATCTGTCACAAAATAGTTGTAGGTCAGGTGGGCAGTCGCTCCATGTCAAATACTGGTATTCAGAAGCATCCAGGTAGACTGAAAGCAGACCCCAATATAGATGGGAAAAGTTTAAGCTATGATGATCAAGAGCTAATTTCTGATTCAATCGTTAAATCAGATATTTTCGTCATTTTGGTCAACAATTTACTACAACGACGCGACGTAGGAACTTCAATCAGCATAACTGGAAACAGTCATGTGTCATGGTGCGGTAAATGGATAATTTCAACAAGGATTCTAGCGGAATTACCAATAGACACAAAATGTGCGGACAGAGAGGCAATTACAGTATTTTTAAGAAACCTCGTAAACGAATGGCGATGCGCCAACGGTACATGGTGGACATCCCACCTTTTTTTCTTGAAGTGAAAACGTCTTTAGCGGCGTTGTGCACTTTATGGGATGGGTAAAAAATGTTAAACTCGCGTCAGGACACGTGACCGTCAGGACACGTGACCTGATCGAAAATTCGTAAGACGGATAATGTAAGGGTATGATTTAAGCTATCGCCAATTTTATTCGTTTTGAATTTCTTTAATAATAGGGTTTGTCCTCAAAATAGTGGATCTGTCACCAAAATGTAGTTGCCAAATAATTGTAAAAAGCAATTCCATAATAAATCACATGTAATCCTCGGGATATATTATCAAGTATCAAATAAATAGGTTGGGATTTATTATAAAACGGGAAGTAAACCATATTACTGGGTGGATTAAAAAAAATAACCACGAAGGTGATGGCGGGGTCTGTTCGCTCGCTACGCTCGCTCACTTGACCCCACCCCTTCTAACCTAACCTGTCCGAGTCGGGGTGCACTAAGCTCCCTGTGCCCTATGTTCGAATATTTGGTGACAGATATACCTTTCTGAGTACGAAGTTAAAGGAATAAACCTATTATTTTGAGAACAAAGTTTTATCCAAGGAATGAACTACGATTTTATTGATAATCCATCTCTTATTTTACATACATATTGGCATTAATTTGGTAATTCATACCTGGCGACACTTTTTATATATATCTGAGAACGAAAATACTTCGTGGCGATAGATCTATTTATTAGGTGATGCAACTTGATGACAAATATAAATTTTGGTGACAAGAAATATAGTCATAATGTAATATGTAATATAAATTGTCATGTTTGTGTACGATAGCGCAATAAATGAATATTGTGTTTAACCACATAAATGATAGTACTTTTATACAGATAAATAAAGCAATTCGTGCGAAATTATTCCCTAACCATTCCTAAATATTCAAAAATGCACAACGTTAATGTTCAAGTTTTCACTTCTGCCGGCACTACCGGAGTGGGACCCGTTGTTTTTTGGATATAGCCACTTGCAGATCTACCACGCTATGGCTATCAGCTGCTGAACCGGACTATCATATTGTGACCTCAAATGAATTTAAGGTCCCCAGCCAGGGCTAATGTGGACATCCCACCCTTACATTACACGAAACGTATAGGGAATACATTTATCGTGCTTACAGCTAAGGATTGGAATTCCCTGCCAGCCTGTGTTTCTAGACAGCCACCACCTGGAGGTCTTTAAGTCAAGAGTTAGGTTTGTTCTAACAAAGCGTGCACCATGTTCGATCACATCATCGTTCTCCATCAAGTGAGCTTGTGGACAAACGTGATAAATTTGGGAAATATCCGGCGGCATCGCGGCAGACCCAGGCGAAGATGGCGGGACGAGCTTGACGCCTATCGACAGGATTGGTCAACACTAGCCCAGAGCCGGGGAGAATGGAAGGAAGAAAAGGAGGCCTTTGCCCTGCAGTGGGACAGAATATGCTAAAAATAAATAATAAAATAATTGTTTGCGAGAGGTAATCTCTGGAAGCCATTATCTTATTACGGACATTCTTTCATTCATATAAAACTACACCATCGTTGAGTGTAGCTTTTTCCTGATAAACTGCACATTCTAGTGTAGGGAGCCAAGCCTCGGTAAATACTACAGTGTCAACAAGCCAGTTATAATAGCTGTTATTATTTAAAATTGCAAAGTCTGACTTTAACGAGGTGTAAATCCTCTTTTAAACATTTAATAGGCAACTTCATAGAGTTCAGTAAACAATTAACTTTAATCATAAGGAAATAGCTAAGGCATTGGTCCTAATTGGTGTTACTTTCTTTATCATTGTTTTTTACTTATCCCAATTTATTAGTGTTCAGCACAATATGTCTTCTTAGTGTCAGTGTAACACATTAAAAATATTTAACAGTATTTATTTTCGCAATACATACTTGAATATTCATAGTAATTAACGTTTTGGACGTTATTTTGTTCTCTGTAAAATAATTGAATTAAAAATTAGCTAATCCGCTGTGTTTCACTCAGTCTATTATATCGTTTCTCTGGCCTGTGTTAAAAACTTAATAATTTCCTTACCTTGGCCTCTACTCTGCGACCGGGTGGTCCGTGAGTTCGATTCCTGTCCGGGGTCCTCCATGTGCCAAGTATATTCCATCTTAGTTCAGCAAACACACATTTTTAATCTGTATTCTATGTTTTTCACGTCGCATCGAGAACGAACCCAATATGACACATCGCGGGAAACGCCAAATTTTAAATGTCTTTTTTTCTTTTATTTTTAGAGTTCTTAAAAACGGATATTGCGTGGTATAATACTTTTCCGCAATGCAGTTAATTCTTAAAACATCACATAAGCGTAGATTTGTTTCTATAGAATTGCGTTTTCACTTTTAAAACACATTTCACAGTGAAATTAGTACGAGCGTCGAACCGTCACGATTCAGCCAGTGTGTAGCGAATTTAAATACGACAAAAAAGTATTTATTCACTGTTTTTAACACTTGCAACACTCATTGTTTTTTTTTTATTTACTTTTTTATTGTTCTTAATTTGAAAACTGTTTGTCCGGTACGTCCGTCATTACTTTAAACTTAGAAGGCACTGACAACAAACGTCAACAGTGCGTTTCACCCCTAGTGTTAGAAAGAGACCATGAGAAAGTTAAATGGCCGTGACGGTAAGTTAGAAAGAAACAGGTATATTTGCCTTTTATCGGTTTCCACGGAAAACATTGGTGGTTTGGAGGTTGACCAATCGCGTGATTTTCCTTTTACGAGTTAAATGGTAGGGGGATGATTTTGGTAATTTGAATATTTGGGGTGGACGATTATTTACTTGGCGTGTGCAATAAGTAAAATAATATTTACTTACTTCGATATGTTTGTAGAGATTTTCCAGTTATTTTCAGTAGTTTTGTTGTCCCAAGAGCTACATCTAAGCATGAGGTCCTTGGCTCAATGACCGGATTGGAGAAAATGTTATTGGGTTTTTCAATCTGGAACTTCTCAATAGTATTCCGGAGACTGGATTTGAGCACTATTGGTCTTAAATAGTACCGTCTAAATGGTAAATACTACAGGTTTTTTTATGGATGGGAATTCATCAAATGACTCCTTCCGCTCTGAGTCGAGCGGAAGGGAGTGTCAGACTCTTACTGACTAAAACCCATCCGTGTTCTTCCTCATGCTCTTTGCGTTCCAGGGCCGCGGTGACTCTTTCGAATAAATTCCGCAACACCTACTATAGGTACACGATACACCTCTGCCTAGCCTAAATCTCTGAGCAATTTACTCAGCCGAAAATACATAATAATATTACTCGACACAGGAAGTAAACTAAGGACCTCATGCTCGACTGTAGCTCTTGCAATCACTATATCAACGAGGCAGTTCAGATTCTAAATACTATCAGCCGTATTCACAAAAACTAAATAAACATTACTTACTTAGCTAAAATACTAATAAGCACATTCTTTATGTTCCTGTCGGAAGTAGAAGAATAGCACCATTCTATAACTTCCCGTGGGTGTCGTAAGAGGCGACTAAGGAACTCACCAGAGAATGGGCAGCAGCATTCTCTGTAGGTACATTGCTACAGCTACACTGCGATACCCAACCCGCCTGCCAAGCGTGGCGATTATGGCAAACCCCCCCCATTTGGGGGAGGCATATGTCCAGCAGTGGACGTCTTTTGACTGATATGATGATGATGATGACATTCTTTATTCAAAATTTTCCATGGAGAATTTGAATTTAGAATCTCTTAAACAGTATTTTATGTAAGTAATTGATAAAAAGTTTTTATGAACAAGCCTGTATATGTATTTCTAATTATTCTGCCCGAGAATAGAACCTAGGACACTAAAGTATACATTATAGTTAGTCACTTAGGTCATGTAAGCCGTAGGTAGTAAATAATCATGTCCCAGCAAGTACTATTTTATATTCATTCCGTACATTTAGACTCTAACTTGTGATACTCGTATTGAATAATAAGTAAGAATCTAGTAGGAATTTATAAACGTAGAACAGTTAGATTAAAATTTGTTGTATTAAAAATGCAGATCACGATAGATTTAGTTACTTAATGAAAGAAAGAAAGAAAAGAAAAAAGAAAGAGAGAAAAAGGTTTTATTTGGGCCATACATGACGCATATAAAAAAAAAAAAATAGGTAAGCTATGCAAGTTGGTTAGTCTATATGCGTCACATCAGCGCAACACGGTCATCTCTCAGCATAAAGGACTATTCAAACCTAAGCGGTATTCGCTACCGTCTGCGGTAGAGAAAACCGAGTGGGTATGCGGTAATATAACTGTTCACACCAAAGCGGATTTCGCTATCCTTGTGGGTAGAATACCGAGTTCGAGTTTCGCCCAGTAAGCGTAACAATACCTATGCGGTACTATGGCACCAGCTATTCCGCTCTAGCCGCGGAACTTGATACTAAATACTTAAGCGAAACCCGTGCGGTATGTACATCTACCCACAGCGGCAGCGAATACCGCTTAGGTCGCTCTAGCCGCGGAACTTGATACTAAATACCTGAGCGAAACCCGCGCGGTATGTACCTGTACCCAAAGCGGACACGAATACCGCTTAGGTTTGAATAGGCCTTAATGCTGGCACTCGTGTACGAGATAGAGCCACAGCGCTGGTTTTCAGCGACAGCCGGCGTTGACAGAATGACGTCGTTCGGAGCAGCATAAAAAGTAATTAAAAATAAATAAATAAATATAATGCATGAGTGGAAATAAGTATAAATAAAACGTTTAGATTTTGGCAACAGACTGTTGCGCAGACAATGAAACGTGGCCGACAAATAGTGGCGCGCACAACTCTCAATTCGGACGGCACGGCTGTCAGGAATGTCACCATCCGAGAAAATCAATCCGCCATATTATCGCTTGTTGTTCCAACTGACTCAATCACTCGACCATGTCACAGGTGCTGAGTAACCAATAAGTTCACCCACCAGTAGTTCACCGGTTCGAGTCAATGGTGCGTGACACCTCATGGGTCGGGTATAAATTAGGGTACATATCAGGTGCTGATCAAATCAATGAAGAGTGACGACAGCTGGCTTTTGTTTTTAAAATGTATCCGTAAAATTAATAGAAAAAAACTAGTGAAAATGTTGTTACTCATTGACCAATTTGTTGTCCGATGGTAACGTACTACATAATTTAGTGATATTGCAGCGTGAAAGATTACAAAATGTTTAGGCACAATCCACGTAACAAGTTTTCAAACAAACGAACTAAAAGCAAATAGTAATAAAAAAAAAAACATTTTTACAAAAAAATACCAACCGACTTCCATATAAAAAATCACTAAGTGAAAACTTTAAAATAACCTTAATTTCGGAAGTCGTATTTTTATACCACACCTAACAACACCACTGGAAAGTCACAGGAAAGCAAAATACGCAATTTCGTTTACATAGATGACATATTTTTTCCAGCAATTTTGATTTAAAAACCAAACTACGTAACTACGGACCAAACGGAAAGTAAGTATATCCTTTCTAATGAAGAAATAGTTTTACAAATCGGTTCATAAATGACGGAGTTATGAGGTAACAAACATGTTTAAAAAAATACAACCGAATTGAGAACCTCCTCCTTTTTTGAAGTAGGTTACAAATAGAATGTAATGATCCAGTTGAAGACCCTGACATTGAATGCGCCAGAATGTCGTTTAAAACAGAATCAGCCGATCGATTTCGTCAACATCTCACTGTGTAAACTAAGATGGAGTGAGCGTGAAGTGAACTGTCATTCCATCTTGTTAGTACAGTTTGACAGCTCACTTCATGTTCCCTTCACTTAAGCATACACGGTGAGATGTTTGAAGAATCGTACTGCAGACCGAGAGAGAGAGATCGTTAGGCGGGTTACAACAACACTAGTGATTGGAAACACTTTTCCATCGTGACCACAACCACTCTGTCAAGTATGAAGCGAAGAAGAAGAATGTTGTTACATTACGAGCCCAATTCCAACAGTCAATCCGAAAACAGCCGATCATTCCCGAAGCATATTCGTCAGTAGCACCATTAACAATCATCTAGCTACAGTCACGACAACTAATTATAAAAAATAACAATCAGTAGTTCTGCTAAATTCCCACGCTAGTCATTGTAGCCAGTATACCATAGACCACGGAGACGACTTTTCGGTCAATGCTAATACCTAAGGCATTGTCAAAAGTTTCCATATTTATATAAACCAAGCGTGTGTCACTCATAGGGCCAGAGCCTGCCAGGGCTGCCAGGGCCCTGGAACGCAAAGGGCATAAGGAGGAACACGGATGGGTTTTAGTTAGTAAGAGTCTGACACTCCCTGCCGCTACGCCTAGAGCGGAAGGAGTAATTTAGTAATTTGATGATTTCGCATGGGATAACAAAAAAAATAGACCACGGAATATCAACTCCCGCAGTTCCAGGACCGCGGGCCGTGACTCTTTAGAACAAATTCCGCAACCCTGGCATTCCGTGGTCTATGGACCTATACAATGGAGGGCTGGCCAGCAGATGACCTTTGATATGAGCAAGCGTTTAGCTTCGGTTACAATTATAATTCATGTTATTTTCGATGACGAGGGGTGCGAATGAGACAGGTGAGTTACTGATGTTCTGTTGTTTTTGAAAAGAAGATTTTCCAGGCTTTTGCGATGCTTGAAACAATTTTCCCGAAATGAAAAACGCTTTCAGCAGTGTGATTCAGCCGGTCGATTTTGTTAGTCAAAGTCAAAGTCAAAGCATTTATTTCAATTAAACCATTTACAGGCACTTTGAATTGTCAAGGCCGGTCGTGTCAAGGAGTTCAAAGAGGTGAAGCTATTTGCACGTTCCAAAGCGTAGATCTCTATGGAGAAGAACGTACAAGAAACTCCATGGACACTCTTTTGAATCAATTAATTATTACAAAGTTGTGGTTACTTTGTTCTTGTTGAAATTATTCATAGACATGTGAGAACGATGTAAAAAGACGTGCACGACAAAAGGAACAATTCAAAATACTAACAAATTAAAACAAACCGTGGCAGTTGAGACATGACCAGTCCCAGCTGACGGAGCCAAATGATGAATGAAACACAAACTGCACCATCAGAGAGACTTGAGTGAGCATGACACTCCCAACAGTCAGGGCACATTAAATGTTAACATGTCGAAGTGAAGGCTCGGGTGAAGTGGTCACGAAGTGAGCTATCATTCCATCTTGATTACATGGATTGAACGCTCAATACGTGATCACTATTTGTTTTTGATTGGCTAAATTAACCTTATTTAAAGTATACTTTTAGTAGGAAACGAGAGCTTGGGAATATAATGGGCAGAGACTAATGAAGGGACAGGTAGGATGTTATAAAATACTTCTAAGCTTCTTCGAGTTGCCCGCGTAAAAATCGAAAATTATCCCAAGGGAACATATACACCCGCGATGAAATATGTCTCATGACCGGACAGTCTTAAATCATCAAAAGACTCCTTTCGCTCTGGGTGGAACGGAAGGGAGTGTCAGACTCTTACTGACTAAAACCCATCCGTGTTGCTCCTAGTGGCCTTTGCGTTCCAGGGCCGCGGTGACTCTTTCGAACAAAATCCGCAACCCTGGGAACTGGGCATAGTCTAAGGGTTTGCCAAGTCTCGTATAAGTCCGTACTTAACAAACAGACCAAGTTCCTTTCACATTAAATAATATTAGTACGGTTTAAGGTGGAAGCGCCAGAAATTCAAATTTTCTCACGTTTTTTGCAATTTGCAGGTCAGTGTATTGATGATTTTAATGATTACAGTTCTGTAAATACGTACTTGCTACGGCCGCAAATCATATTTTGACCAACATGCAACCTGATACTGACCTGCAAATTGCAAAAAACGTAAGAAAATTTGAATATCGCGGGCTACCCTGGCGCTTTCACCCGGACATCACGGATAACATTACAAATTTACCGAATCACCCTACTACCACGAGCTAGGGGTGTCACCAATTATAAACGGAAATACACATCAAACGGGGTCGTGTGACTGACCTGTCAGCCATCGCTACATTACAGTAATTTAGTTAATTGTTTGACACCCCTGTGTTTGTAAATTAAACGTGTTTTTGTTTGTGTGGGACGTACTTCAATGGGTACAGGTTTAAAAAATTATTATTCGTAGAAATTGGGCAATTTGAAAAGTCGATCTGCTTCTAAATGGTTACTTTTTAGGGTTCCGTACCCAAAGAGTAAAAACGTGACGCTATTACTAAGACTCCGCTGCCGTCTGTCTGTCACCAGGCTGTATCTTATGAACCATGATAGTTAGACCGTTGAAATTTTCACAGATGATGTATTTCTGATGCCGCTGTAATAACATACTAAAAGAGAATAAAATAAATATTTAAAAGGGTCCCTTGTACAACAAACGCGATTTTGTTGTCGTTTTTTTTTGTCAACCATAATAGAACCAAGCTTTGCCAAGAGGATATATCCAGTAGCCGGGTAGTGGCGGCCAGATCGACACTCCTTCTATGTAAAATATGACCTAAGACCAACATCCGTTTATACTGAAAGCCGACCCCAATATATTTGGGAAAAGCTACACCGTTTAGTACATAAAATAATTACAATGGAAATATGAAGTCACATTTAAACCAGACAAGTACATTTAAACCAGTCTAACTGGAACGAAAATATATATATAATAAAATACTAGCCTTTATCGCCTAAGCTCGTCTATGTCCTTCTCCATATCCCAGGCTATATATCTGTCAAATTTCATAACGATCCGCTCAGCAGTTTTAGCGTGAAAGCGTAACAGACGGACAGACAGAGTTGCTTTCGTGTTTATAATATTAGTAGGGATATTAGGGATAAACTGATTGCTGTCAAGCTGTTACTGTTCCGTATGGTGTCGGACGTAAAGGAATAGCACCATCCCATCACTTCCCGTGGGTGACGTAAGAGGCGACTAAGGGACTCGCTAGAGACTGGGCAGCAGCCTTCTCTGTAGCTACATTCCTACAGCTATACTGCGATCGCCAACCTGCCTGCCAAGCGTGGCGATTATGGCAAACCCCCCCCCATTTGGGGGAGGCCTATGTTTGATGTCAAACAGGATCGTGCGACTGACCTGTCAGTAATTACTACATTAGAGTAATTAAGTAAATTGTTTGACAACCCTGTCTTCACAGTTTCTCGTATGTTTGTGTAGTTAGAGAACGTAATTGGGGTATGAAACCTTAAATGGAGCTTGAACTAAACGGGCCAGATAGATGCGAATTTATTTGATTGTAACCATAACAGAAACTAGTTTTCCCAGTAGCTGGGTTGTGGAGTATAGAGTCGCTTTTTGTAGAATACTGGTATTCAGCTGCATCCGCTTAGACTGAAAGGCGACCACATTCAGACTAGGATCCGTCAGACCAAGGTTTCTTGCGTGTCAAGTTTATTAAAATCGGTGCATTAATTTCCAAGAGAGCGAGTTTGTAAGAGATACCGTGAGAAGCATTTTCGACCACATCATCGTCTACCATCAGGTGAAATACTGGTCAAGCGCGTCATCATCATCATCATATCAGCTGAAAGACGTCCACTGCTGGACATAGGCGTGTTGCCACAACAACCGGTCCTGCGCGTCTCGCATCCTTCGGCTACCAGCGACCCTCACCAGGTCATCGGTCCATCTTGTGGGAGGCCTTCCAACGCTTCCGTGCCTATCAATAATAATAATAAAAAAAAGCAAAACAAAGAAATTACTCAAAAGAAAATATTAGGTACACGTCTTTATGAGCCCCAGAAATTAATTGTCAGCAATATCAACAACGGGTATATTTCGATATAATTTCACGGGCATTTGCATAACTAATTTACCAATTGTCAACCATAAAACAAGACGTATTTTGAGGTCAAAATCTCGGAATGAAATTAATAGGTTCACGATTACAATCAGTAATTTTGATTAATAAGGAGGTCTACTTTTTGACTGAAACTAATTTTTTGGTCTAATTGAGAACGATTGGTTACCATCTTATGTTTTTGTTATTCAACTGTATTTCAAACGGCCTTTTTTATTTTTTTATGGATGGGAAATCATCAAACCCCCTTCTAATGACCCCTTCTGCTCTGGGTGGAGCGGGAGGGAGTGTCAGACTCTTACTGACTAAAAACCCATCCGTGTGCCTGCACGTTATGGATACAAACTACAGTCGAGACCAACGGTGCTTGCTGAGGCATGGAGGGATCTCTTTATGCTATGTATGGTCATCCATCCACGGTCTGACCTCAGCAAGCGTTGCTTAACTGTAAGTAGCTTGTATCTGGTATTTAAATAAAAATCTCTTTCATCTTTACCCTTAGTAGACCTCAGTCTGTCCTCACAACATTAGCCTTACAACGTTTATTCCAATAGTGAACCACGTCATCGTAACACGAAACGGTCGTCGCTAAGGTAAAGTTAGGTCGATAATAAGCTTGAAGCTGCTGGTGCCCATGACATTATATAGGAGACTTCGCTGTGTTCGTTGGGGCGTAAAATTATCATTTATGAAAGAAAGAAAAATGTTTACTCGTATTTGGGACTCGCATAAATCAGACAAAAAGTATTTAATAAAAAATAAAAACTAACAGTACCTAATGCTCAATTAAAAAAAGCTAACAATATCAATTTTCTCTGCGCGAGGCCAAAATGGCCTACTAAATATCTCAGCGTCATCATCATCTGCCTAGACTTTTCCCAACTTTTATTAGGGTCGGCTTCCAGTCAAACCGGATTCAGCTGAATACCAGTACATTATGTGGAGCGGCTGTATACCAGACCTCCACAACCCATTAACTGGGTAACACGGTACTTACTTCTTGGCAAGACTGGAGTCAGATTATCTGGCTTCTGACAATCCCTAACGACTGCCAAAGATCTACAAATGACAGCCGGGCCAACGGCTTAACGTGCTTTCCGAGGCACGGAGGAGTCTCGATATGTTAAGATGGTCACCCATCCACAGACCGACCTCGGCAAGCGTTGCTTAACCTTGAAGATCGACCCATGCGACTGTAATTATTTAGCCACGAGCTCCTCATCGAGCGCTTATTTTTCAGCGGCCTAACTGACAACTTAGGCCGTTGAAAAATGAGTGCATTTAAATGAAAAGGCTAGGCCACCAATTACACGGCTGATTAAGCTAATTGGCTTCGACATACACACAGTTCGTTTGTAGAAACGACATGAATTCTTGCTTATGCCCGTCGACTTTTTTTAGCGTGTACAAGTGCCCGAAGACACTACCTTAAAACAAATTATATTGTCCTAATTAATATGAGGAGCACACTTTAACAAATAGACAGCATTAGACTCAATACACCAGTGAAAGTGATTCCAAAAGGCGATGCGGCACTTTCGCCCTGCGTATATATTTACACTTATGTCGCTGATTAAACGGCGCAGTTCAATGGAAAGGCTAGGCTTTTAATGAAACAGCTGATTCTGTGTATTGTGTCTTGTATAGGCTACACTTGCCTGAAAAAAAGGAGAATAATAAATAATAAGGATCGCCAAATTGAAGTGGCAGTGGGCAGGGCACATTGCTCGCAGAACAGATGGTCGATGGGGCCGAAAAGTTTTGGAGTGGCGACCGCGTACCGGAAGACGCAGCGTTGGAAGGCCTCCCACAAGGTGGACCGATGACCTGGTGAGGGTCGCGGGTAACCGATGGATGCGAGACGCACAGGACCGGTTGTTGTGGCGACACTTGGGGGAGGCCTATGTCCAGCAGTGGACGTCTTTCGGCTGATATGATGATGATGAATAAATAATAATAAAATGATGTTTAATATAGACACAATATAGAACTTTGAACTATGAAATCTTTCGAAGACAATTGCTGGGGAGTTCGTTGGGATATCTTCGTCAATTGATCTGCCTAGAGCCTTTATCTCGGGATCTTTATCTAGTCCAACAGGATGTAGCTACTGAGTATTAACTTGTATTTAACATGATCCTGATATCACAGAATCAGCAGCAGTAATGGCTGGGTAATTAATGAAAATCGGTGTGCTTAATTTTCCAAAATTAACCTTTATTAGGGGACGTTGAAGTTTGTGGAGTACCTATACCTACAAAATCCACGCGAACGAAGAGATTGTATTTAACATGAGTGTACACTATCTTACTTTTATAATCTACTAGGTACTGATTTTCCAATCTGATTCTGGGTGCCGCGAAAATGGAAAAACTTCAACAGTGACAATTTCTGGGGAATTCGTAAATTAGGGAAAGGAGTTTCTAGAAATTCTCTTTATAATTTTTCACCAGCAAAAATGTCATTCTCAGTCTAATTTAGAATATTATTTAGACGTTGGATTTGATGCTTAAAACCGCCCTTTTAACCATGCTGACTGGTTAACATTTCCAAAATTACTTTTCAATGGAAGCCATTATTTTCAGACTTACACCTAATTCGGCTCAGCTGCTTCAGTCGTTGCAAAAACCTAACAAAACCCAGTTCTTTGACAACAAAAGAGAGTTTAATCTAGTCTATACCCTAAAAATGGCTTCACAATAAAACCGGAGTTCATCAAACATATTTTTACCTTTGTACTTGATCTTTTGATCGGGTTACTTCGGTTATTCTCGGCTAAGATCGTTAATATTCAAGGTATTTGACTACCATGCCAGCATCGACCAAATAATGGTAGTTGATGGTGGGCGGGGCCTATCCCCTCCTTATTGTGTAGTTTCCACCAATGAGGAGCAAGGATTTTAAATTGGTAGCGCGTGCCGATGCGTTGCTACTTTATAACGTCAAAAATTGACGTATCGTGAAAACCAAAACAGTTGACATACAGGTTGATGTTAAGTTTTATATTTAGTAGGTATTTTATTTATTTGAGGATTACCCTTTTGAATACAATAAAACATTCTTTATTATGTACACCTTATAAAGTTGCAGGAGAGAGGAAGAAACTTATTTTTCATTTATTTTTATTATTATTGATAGGCACGCGCTTGACAACTATCTCACCTGATGGTAAGCAATGATGTGGTCGAAGATGGAGCACGCTTGCCTAGAAGTAACCTATTCACTCTTGACTTAAATACTCCCAGGTTGTAGCTATCACGAAGCACAGACTCTGGCAGGGAATTCCACTCCTTAGCTGTACACACAATGAATGTGTTCTTAAAACGTTTTGTGTGTGTGGGTAGGATGTCCACCATGTACTGGTGGCACATCACCGTTCGTCTTGTGGTCCGATGATGGAACGGGCTTGGCGGAATTAAACTATGCAATTCCATCGCACACTCCCCAAAATGCGACCGATACAAATATTATCTCTTAAAGACAACCTTTGGAACCTTTGAACTGAAGAAGTTAGTCTACGTACTTAATATATATTTCTACAAAATTGTTGGTAGTACATTTTGACCCTAAAGAACCACCGAATGTGCCCCACTAAACGCCAGAAGACATCGAAGCATACCAAGGTGAAGATGGCGATATGAGCTCGACTCCTATCGAAAGGTCCGCAATAGCAGAAAACAGAATTGCGTGGGAGATGGAGAAGGAAGCCTTTACCCTCCATTAAGATATTAAAGGCTGGTTAGATAAAAAATCATAATCCTTTCATTTGGCTTTCCAATTCTTATATTACTAGCTTTTTCCCGCGACTTCGTACGCGCATATCCCATTCCCGTATAGCCTATAGCCTTCCTCTTGAATGTGGCTATCATATCCAAAAAGAATTTTCCAAATCCGACTGGTAGTTCCAGAGATTAGCGCGTTCAAACAAACAAACTCTTCAGCTTTATTTTATTAGTATAGATAGTATAGTTTAATATTATATCTAGCCCGAATTGTCCCACTGCTGGGCAAAAGCCTCCCTCCATTATTTCCACTGTTCCGCGTTATATTCCTCTTTTTGCCAATTTACAAGGAAGACATCCAAGTCTTCCTGCCATCTCCTTCGTGGTCTGCGAATGGAATTTCAGGGCACCAATTTTGTCTTTTTTGGACCCACCTTTGGCTGGACATGTCCAGCCCAGTCCCATTGAAGCTGGGCAGCCTTCAGCTACATCAACGATCAGTGTTTTAGAGCGCAGTAAGTGTTTCTAACCAGCTTTGCAATAATCGATTAAAAATATACTACTCCTAAACTAGTTTTAGGCAGATTTAGTTTTGTTTAAAAGACATGTCCAACTGAACAACAGGTTCATTGGTTAACACACTTCAAATTATTCCTTAACAAAAAGGTTTTAAGTTCTAAAATTGCGTTAATCTTGCTTAAATGATTTGTTTTGGCCTCTCTAAAGGCAACGCTAATACAAGCAGGTACTTTCAGATGTTTGTCGTTAAATGTCAAGGAGAACGGCTGTCTTTGTATATACAAATAAGCCTAAAAAGTACGTTTATACGAAGATAGTTTAGTTGGTGATGTTTTCAAAGTTTCTGGTGAAAAAAGAACCTGGTCGTCTACGCTATAACCCACCTCTCACCGTGGAAATTTAGGTGTAGTGAGCCAGAAGTGAACTGCCATTCCACCTCGAGTTTTCACGGTGATATTTGTGTACAAAATCGCTGCAAATATAAGTACGTAACTATCAGATAGTGGTGCGTTACAACGAGAAACAGGTGCGTAAGACAGGATACATGTGTGTTAAGACAGGATATAAGTGTGTTAAGACAGGATATAAGTGAGTTAAGACAGGATAAAAGTGTGTTAAGACAGGATACAAGTGTGTTAAGACAGGATACAAGTGTGTTAAGACAAGATACAGGTGTGTTAAGACAGGATAGAAGATTCTTAAGATAGGATTCAAGTGTGTTAAAACCAGTTAAAATAAATAAAATAAAAAAAGCCTTTTATTTCACACCTAGTAATTTAACTAATACCTTTTACAAATTTAGTTTTTTTAGTGTAGTTATAGTATGCAAACATTATAATTAATCAATCAATATAGGTACTTAAATGTGGAAATTAAAATCATCATGCATTATATTACATTTATAAAGGTCTTTTTTTCTTTTTTTTTTCTATTTATTTATAAATTATTATTATTGTATTATTTTGTTAAAACCAGATACTGGTGTGTTACAATCTGATACAGGTGCTTTACAATCAGATACAGATGTGTTATCTACACTAGAGATTTTAAATTTATTTACGCGAAAAGCTATATTCCAAGCTGAACTCCAAAGGTAACAGTTTTATGGTTTCATTCGCTGTCAATCTGCCTAACTGGAACTAAACTAAACTTTACCATTTCTCTTTTTTAAACCGACTTCTAAAAAAGGAGGAGGTTCTCAATTCGACTGATTTTTTTTTGTATGTTTTTTTCTTATTGATATTTTCGCCAAGAGTCAATCGATATGGTGATTCTTTTTTATTTGGAAGAGTATCTTCCCGGACTGGTCCCATTTCAATTTGGTGAAGATCTGATGAAGAACTTCAGAGATAGGGTAACGTTACGTGCGTGTGTGTGGGATGTCCACCATGTACCGGTGGCGCATCGCCTTACGGTGATATTGTGGTCCGATGATGGAACGGGCCTGGCGGAATTAAACGCGGAATTTTCTTCTGCTTGTTTAGCTAATTGTCAGTCAGCCCACTACTTGAAGTTAGTCAGTGCATTGTCAATTGAGTTAAAATTTTACTCTTTCTGTCTGTCTGTTACGCTTTCACCCTACAACGGCTGAACGGATCGGCATGACATTTGACAGATATATAGCCTGGGATATTTTTTACGCGATAACCACGCGGGCGGAGCCGCGGGCAAAAGCTAGTGTAAGTATATTTCTGAATTGATCATTTTTGGATGGGAAGTTATGAAATGACATGATGCTCGGGCGAAGCGGAGGTTCCTCCAAATGCCCTTTGCGTTCCAGGGCCGCGGTAACTCTTTCGAATAACTCCGCAATCCTGAGAATTGAGCACTAGGAGTTAAGAACGTGTTTGTAAAATCTATCCAGCTACATAAGCACGCCCTGTGCGTGCCAAAGAAATTGACATACAAAAGTACAAGACACTCATACTAGAAAAACATACTAGAAAAACGTGAACATTATAGAAAAACAGTTCTCGTGTAGAAAGAAAGAGTGATTCACCTCCATTTTATTAACATAAGGGTGTTCTCTGTTCTACATTATCAATAGAGGGGGTTACTATGACAGTGGCAAACCATTGAATTTAATGGCAAACTTGTTTTCCATTAAATTCTCTCATCGGATTACTAGGTAAGTAATTTGTGAAAGACATCATAACACCTCTTTCGGTACCTCGGGTCGCTTGTCCAGGGGGATGGCGATATAGACCGAGACGTAACGCACCGAATCAACTCAGGATGTATGAAATGGCGACAGGTCACTGGAACAACTTGTGACCCAATGCTTCTCAAGTTAAAGGGGAAAATCTATCAAGTCCGTGATAAGACCTGTCGTACTGTATGGATCAGGATGTTGGGCTGTGAAAAAGACGGATGAAAATAGATTGCATGTAGCGGAGATGAGAATGTTGAGATGGATGTCAATCAGTATATTAGAGGTAGTTCAAAAGTGGCGCCAGTGACGGAGAAGTTGAAAGGGCTTGTCTTGGAATGGTCATGTGAAGAGGAGGGATGAAACGCATGTAACTGAAAGAGTTATCAATATAAATGTGGATGGATGGAGAGAGAGGCCAAAGAAAACATGGATGGATTGTGTGAGGAGCGTTGAAGGGCGTCTGTCGTTTTTTAGCTTGTTCATAAAATTACTAGCAGCACGACGCAGTTTCACCCGCGTAGTTCCCGTTCCCGTGGGAATACGTAGATAAAGTATAGCCTATGTTACTTCCTAATTGTAGCTTTCCATTGGTGAAAGAATTTTTGAAAACGGCACAGCAGTTTTTGAGTTTGTTCATTACAAACATACACACACACAAAAAAATACAAATCTTTCCTATTTATAATATTAGTTATGTATGCTCCTATCGCTCCTGTCGATTCGCTCCGGGTGTGGTTACGGGTAGTCGGAAGCCAAGAAATCTGACAGCAGTCTGGTCAAGGAGTATTCTGGTACCCCGCTGCTAGTTGTGGAGGTCAGCTAGGCAGCTGCTCCATGTAAAATACTGGTATTCAGCTGTATTCGGTTTGATTGGAAGCCGACCCCAATCATCTGCCTAGCCTTTTTCCAACTATAATGGGGTCGGCTTCAAGTCAAACCGAATACAGCTAATACCAGTATTTCGTAACGACTGCCAAAGATCTACAAATGATAGCCGGAACCCGTTGGTACCGGCTGTCATTTGTGGATCACAATCACGATCACGATCACGGCTTAACATGCTTTCCGAGTCACGGAGCAGTGTCGGTATTTAAAGATGGTCACCCATCTACACAGCGTTGCTTAACTTTGAAGATCGACCCATGCCGCTGTCATAGTTTAGCCACGAGCTCAATAGAGATGAGAAAAGTCTAGACAGACATTTTTTTTATTCAGCCTGTCTATACTGACCTGCTACGAGGCAGAGGTATTTCCCAAAGCCTTCAAGATATTTTTTCATGAGCCACCTCGGATCCTAAGGCTCCCACTTTGTGGAGACTATGGCCCAGTAGTTACTGTGCACGCCCAGATTATTTAAAGAAAAACAAAATGCGGAAAAAATTGTGAGTACCTCCACCACAATCAATACAATACATCGGGATGTACACAAATATAACGGTTGCAATAAAATCTTTTTTTGACAATAGAAAACCTTGGCATTGGTTAACCTTCAATTATCACTTCGACCACAACAACTAACGACTTGTCACATTTTTATGAAACCTTTAATATTATTACAACTACAAATTCAATGATGCTTGTCCATTTTTTTATCGCATTTTTTTGTCATAAAAAACAAGGAATAGTTGTAACTGAAGGTTAGTTTAAGTTTTTGTGCAACCTGTCTGTTTGTCTGTACCCTTGTATCTCTAAAACGGCTGAATAGGTACTGATAAAGTGTGAAATCATTTAGATTTAGCGCAGATTTTTTGTGATTTTGGCATTGGTTTTTTTTATTAACCTAAAATATTTTTTTTTACTACAAGAAATTAATATTTTCTTGATCTAATAAAAATACCCTTGAGTTCTACATTTAATTACGGTGGGTACACCAATCACGCATCACGTGCCAGTATTACGTCTTTTTAAACTTCTACCGTAAGATCCTTTTAAATTTTACTGCACTTTTTTTTTGCTATTAATAGCCTTGATAATCATTTACTGAGGGACCTTCAATCATAACTTGGTTAGAGCAAGCAAGCACCGTATTTTCTGCATACTATGTATTTAATTCGGAGTTTTTTTTCATCCATTTCTCAGTTTGTAAGCCTTGTATTTATAATTTGTTATTAAAACTTCATCATTATTCTACGATCACTAATTATTACGCTTTTAACCTTGTAGTTAAATCACTCCGCCATATTGGATTCATTTCATCAGTCCCTGGAGGTCAAAGCGCGCACAAAAAACCTTACCTTCCTCAATAAATTTACTAGTGCGAATCAGTCTATGGTTTAAGTAGTGTAACCGTACCACAGTTTTCGCAATGCTGTGAATCTATGACATTTAAAGGTTGGGTAGGTATTGTAGTATTGCATTTAATAAATTGCATTGCAGTAGAATACGACTGAAAACTTTATGTTTAACTGGGAAGATACCTCGTCGTTTAGGAATTCTAGTTTTATTTTTAATTTGTATGTATGCATGTCAGTTCTGTTCTTTTACATACGTCTATGTACTTTGTCAAACCACTTTTTAGCGCTGTTCATATTAATTAAATTTTAATTTGTATGTATTCATGTCAGTTCTGTTCTTTTATATACGTCTATGTACTTTGTCAAACCACTTTTTAGCGCTGTTCATATTAAGATATTAAAATGTACTTTTAGCATTAATTTGTTCAAAATCAACAGTCATTTATTCAGTCCCCCGAAACGCCCTCCCGTCACCACTTCCTAGCGTTTTAGCTTGGAAGAAGTGGTGCAACAGCCAGCCAGTTTCTAGAGCATTGGTAAACCAGGAAAATAATCACTGCATGTAAGATGAATCGACCCAACCAATTTGAGTTGATAAAAACAAAGATACTTTGTACTAAGAGAATTTTATGAATATCAGAGTGTCCGATCCGAAGACACTAATCATAACATTTTTATAATTATATTTAATCAGGTGCTACTTAGACGGAAAGAGATAGCAAGACTACTCTCAACACCTTACCTAATAGTTCACAAACAATTAAGTGTCTACTTATTTTTAGCCACAGTGTAAGCAAAGGCAGAAGGGAAAGTTGAGAGACAAATCAGGCTTGGCCTTTTCTCAAATATGTTGGCTCGGCTTCCAGTCTAGGGCCTCGTTTACGGAGATGCGCGTCGCGTTCGGTGACGCAGCCCGCACTTAATACAAACATATGGCAATGTCGTGTCAAAAGCATCTTTTGTTCTATTCCTGGAAAAAGTCAAACCATGTGTTAAATTTAATTCAAATACCTGAAGAGCTAACAAACAGAGAGAACAGACAGACAAACAGAGTTACTTTCGCGTTTATCAAGTTTGACAAGTCTTCCGTCATTGTAGGCATTTTTCTGAATACAATACAATCTTACAAAACAATATAAAGTGCTAACAGACGTCATAAAAGTGCGCAATAAATATTTTATTTTATGTAAATAATAAGTTACAACGGCTTTTTAATATGCCATAAAATATTATTTGTAAAAAAACACATAGTTACGTGTTGTTTATTTTCTCACGGTTATTAGTGCCTTGAATAAATTGTTGAAACAATTATGTGTCGTTATGCTGAGTATTCAGTTTGATGACGTATTCGTCAAGAGATAAATTGAGTAATTTTTCGTAGTTGCTCCACTTTTGTGACGTTTGGGGTACGTTTGTATCCCTGAGGTTCTACACAAAATGCCATTTTATCAGCTATAGTCGAATTCTATACTAATTCTATGCTAAAGCTGAAGAGTTTGTTTGTTTGAACAAGCTAATCTCTGGAACTACCAGTCGGATTTGGAAAATTCTTTTTGTATATGATAGCCACATTCATGAGGAAGACTATAGGCTATATGGGAACGGGAAATTGCAACAGAACGGGATATGCGCGCACGAAGTCGCGGGCAAAAGTTAGTGTTAAAATATAAGAGATTGATCACGTTGCATTTCGACAGCGTTTGTCTATCCCATTTATTTTTGACGTTTTGACAATCACCTTCGCTGCATTACCGCTAACAGAATGATTGTGACGAGCCTAAAATCGCTATGAAGAAGCAAAAGCAAAGAGATCTATTATTCTGAAGGTAGTTATTGATCTTAGTTGCCACTGTAGCGGCATCATAGCCGCCACAAGAATCAACCTACATCTCAACAATGAGACTCGCAGCGCCATCTATCTCAACAGCTCCGAACTAACAACAAAATCCTGAATCGCGATATCAGATCCGAGCTATTCGAACAAATACAACAGCCTGAATATCAACTATCGGGCAGTTGCCCACCGGACACAACAACCGTCCGGTCGGAGGATCCTCCCTTTTCAACGGAGGTATGCGGGACTTTACTCTTTGTTCCGCTACCTCCATATTGGTGACCCCGACGTGATTTGAACACGCAACCTTATGATGGGATGATCTATCTGTAGATCAGTAGCTTCTCCCTTCCCCTTTTGAAACAAGCCTCGAGTTTATGTATGTATATGTTACGGCTAAAGGTGAATATAAACTTAAGATTAGCCGGCTAACCTTAGGTTTATCCGGCTACAACTAGTTCTAACCTAACCTCAAAACACTTTTAAGTTCCTATTTCTGTGTGGTTAAAAAAAATAACCACGAAGGGGATGGCGGGATCTGTGTTCGCTCGCTTCGCTCGCTCACTAGACCCCGCCATCCCCTTCTAACCTAACCTATCCGAGTCAGGGTGCCCAATGACCGGCTAAACTTAGGTTTATGTTCACACCCACCTTTAGCCGTAACTTATACATATATTTCAACTACAACTTGACCTACTGTTATACCTGTTGCGCGCCATATTCCCACGTACCCAAAGACAATGGATCACAAAACGAGCTAGAGCCAGCCATTGTGCCGCCGCTGATTACAGACGACAATCCGACATTATTCTATAGCGAACACCTGTATGTTATGCAGCGAATCAGCTGAATTTCAGTTGAAAAAGTAAGTTTCAAATGAGTTCAGGAGTCCCAACGTATACTCCTTCAGAACAAGTTAAAAGATAAATGGATAGCTACTATCACTATATATACCTACTAATATAATAAATGCGATAGTGTATAACTCTCGTCTGTTTGTTTATTGAGGGAGAGGCAAACCTCAAGCCTCAGCCGCCACAACAGGAGACGCCCCGGGTGTTGGGAGTCCCACCCTCCCAGGGTGATTCCCCGGCCACTTTAAGCGCGGGCCTGCGGACGGCGAGTGTTGTGTTCCTCGTCATCTGATAAGGAGCAGGCCCGGGTCGATGGCGCGTTGTGTTCCACGCGCGCCTCAAAGAGATGTCAGCATAGTAGTCGGCACCCGCTAGGGCCCGAGCCTGCCAGAGTTGCGGAATTTGTTCGAAAGAGTCACCGTGGCCCTGGAGCGCGAGGGACATTTGGAGGAACACGGATGGGTCAAACGTCTATAAAATGGAAAACACCATAAGTACAAGAACCACACAGATTTAAGTGGACTTGTCCAGGCAGCGCAAGCATTTTTTAGCTATCGTGTTTGAAATGTGTATTAGGTTATCGACGTTTTTACGAATCTCCGTAATGAGAGTACAAATGCTATTGATATTTACAATAAGAGCCTTATAATGCATAAAAGGGCTCTTCAGATGATTGCTGATTATCAAACAATTCTACTAATTAATTAATGATGGTATTGACAGACAAACATCAGGTATTTGTGTATCTCTTGGCCTCTGTGAATACGGACCGAACACATGCAGATAAGCAGGACGTGGGCTAAGGTATGAGCGAGAGCGATTAAGTCCTCAACTCCTTATCAGTATGTAAAAGGCTGAATATTCTCGCCATTACTCCCAAGAATGAGTAATACCTACTTTCGGAATTCGGAGCGCAGTTTGATAGTTTCTTTGTAGCATAGACATCTATACTCATCCCATTTCCAACTATATTTGGATCGGCTTCCTGTCTAACCGGATGGAGCTGGACTCCAGGATAGGTAATACATAGAGCGACTGACTATTTGTGACCTCGACCGCTCAATTAGTGGGTAACACGATACCCATTCCAATCACTTCCCGTGGATATCGTAAGAGGCGACTAAGGGACTCACCGGAGAATGGGCAGCAGCATTCTCTGTAGCTGCATTGCAACAGCTACACTGCGATCGCCAACCCGCCTGCTAAGCGCGGCGATAATGGCAAGCCCCGCATTTGGAGGAGGCCTTTGTCCAGCAGTGGACGTCTTTCGGCTGATATGATGATGATGACGATACCTCTTGGTAAGGTGTGTCAGACTTTCAGGTTTTTGACTGCAAACAACAGTTTAACGTATTTTCCAGGTGGGTTTCATTGAACGAAAAGCTGAGGAGTGAAATTCCTTGCTGGGGTCTGTGCTTCTTCATAGCTACATCCTGGCGGTCTTAAAGTCAAAACTTTTAGGTTACTTTTAGGCAAGCGTGCTCGACCAAATTATCGCATTCCATCACCTGAAGTTTGTTATGAAATATATTATGGTGTGTCCGGTTTCGTACTAGCGAAACTTAAAGGGGTGGTAAAGACCATCAAACTGAACAACTTTGTCCCGGGCACCAACATCGTAAACGTGAAAGAAAATATCAGTCGTCCCATACAAGTTTTCCTTTAAGCGTAAAATCCGAAAACACTACTTAAAAGCCTGTCATTCTTAGTTTGTCTTCGTCATAATTATTTTGAGTTCTCTCAATCAGAAATTTTAGTATATTAAATCATATTTATGAGTTCATTATTTTAGCTTATATATGTATTTTATTAGTATTATGTATATTATTGTTTTTTTTTTATTTCCAAAACAAAACTCTATTTTTAATCTATGTTGTACACCTACCACAGTGCAGTCTTTTTAACCCAAAGGTTGACTGGTAGAGAATGCCTTGTTGCATTAAGTCCGCCCATGTACATAAAGTTTAAATAAATAAATAAATACAAAACTTCAATACCTACTCGACCAAATGTATGGGACAACTGATTTTTTTTCAGTCATACAAAGTTGTTCAGTTTGATGGGCTTTACCACCCCATTAAGTTTCGCTAGTACGAAACCGAACACACTATATAAATATCATGGACATCTCCTTACTCTCTCCGCTCATAACTTAAACCTTACCCCAGCACACAATACAAAGTAGATAATAGTCGATCTGGTTCCAGCGTTCGTCCCATTGTGCTACAGTTAGGGCAGACGAAATTCTAGTACCCTTTGTGCTGCCTTGACACCGTTCTCATCATCATCCAATTGAATACGGATGGCGGGATGTAAGAAAAGTTTATTGGTGATGTGGTTTCTTTTATCGGGATGAACTCTTTGGTATTTCATAATGTTATGACATGTTTAAACAAATAAAACGGTTCTAAGAAGGACTGATAAGATCTGTCTTGTATTGCAAGTTTGATGGCGCGGAACTGGGAATCCTGAGGACCACTAATGAGTAGAATTGACACTCTGGGCTCGAGTTTCGACTCGCGCTCGGGCAAACTGATTAGGTAATTTATGGCAGGTTAGAAAGACAAATAGTTATACCAAAATATGAAAGGAATAAAGACAAAGCTTTGCAAAAAAAAACTGGCTAAGTGCGAGTCGGACTCGCGCACGGAGGGTCCCGTACCATTTTCTATAAAAAAACGGCAAAAAATCACGTTTGTTGTATGGGAGCCCCACTTAAATATTTATTTTATTCTGTTTTTAGTATTTTTTGTTATAGCGCCAACAGAAATACATCATCTGTGAAAATTTCAACTGTCTAGCTATAACGGTTTATGAGATACAGCCTGGTGACAGACGGACGGACGGACAGAGGACTCTTAGTAATAGGGTCCCGTTTTACTCTTTGGGTACGGAACCTAAAAACAGACTCCAGTTTACTCAATACCTATTATTCAATATTATTATAATTCATTTTTAACCCGTAGGATTTAACCCGTTGTAAACGTTCATCTAAGTTTCTAGGTACCAAGGGAAGGGGAGGGTATTCAGGGAATAGAGAAGTTAGTAAATAGATAGCCAGAGACTAACGTTACTAAAAGACAACCAGGATAAAGGCTGTTGCTGCAACGAATGACCTCTTACCATGTATGACGCAAATCTATTACGCAAAAAAGTCTAACAACTCCCAAAAAACCGGCCAAGTTCGAGTCCGACTCTCACACGAAGGATTCCGTATCATAAATACAAAGAAGCTTTTTGTATGGGAGTCCCATTTAATTTTTAACTTAATTTATTTGTTGTTATAGCGGAAATAGAAACACACTGTGAGAACTGTCTATTACGTTTCTTGAGACATAGCCCGCTGACAGACAGACGGACAACGGAGGCTTAGTAATAGGGCTCCGTTGGTTACACTTTGGATACGGAACCCTAGAAACAGTCGGGAACTACGGATGATCTTGCTTGGATGACGCGTACCTACGTAACCATCCGATCTATGAAAAACGATAACCAAGACATAAGCGGGAAAAGTAAGTTTTTAAGCATTGGCTCATAAAGATTACACTTAGGTACACATACTGACTTTTCCTTATGTACTCAAGAGCGATATATGAATAACATTACAGTTTAGGTAGGCAATTAGACAATTGAGAAGCACCGGTCTTTATTATATCGTCGTGGTTATAAAAGTTTGTCCTTAGCTGGGGACTGAGATTTTTTTTATTTTTGTGTGGAGTTCTTTATTTTAAAACTGCATACTTATTTCTTTTATATTAGGGTTCCGTATGTCCCTATACCAAACGGAAGCGTTATTTTTAAGGATAAGATAACAGAAACTGACTCCTTCCACTCTGGGCAGACCGGAATGGAGTGTCAGACTCTTACTGACTAAAACCCATCCGTGTTCCTACAAATGCCCTTTGCGTTCCAGAGCCGCGGTGACTCTTTCGAACAAATTCCGCTACCCTGGCAGGCACGTACCCTAGCGGGCCCCGTCTTTTGCTGGCATCTCTTTGAGGCGCAATTTTTTTTAAGAAAACCGATCTTAGATATAAGCATAATAACTTAATGACTATTAGCTTTTATATTAGGGTTCCGTGTGTCCGAATGCCAAACGGGACCTTTACAGCATTACTCGTGTCTGTACGTCTGCCACAGGCTATTTTCTACGAATCTACTGGAAAGATTCAATTGAAAGTTACACATATGAACTTCTGTGACCCAAACACGAATGCGTGACGTAATAATTTTGTATAGTCCCTTCGGGCAGCCTTTTCAGGTATTATAGAATATATGCCTGAAAAATCAGTCACACACGGTTTGCGTTTTGCAGTGTATGTTAGGCGCTGTCATAGCAAGAACTCGGTCACTCTCGGACTGTCTAGAAAAAAGAAAGAAGCGCGACGACACAATGCTTGCAATTTATTGCCAATTATGAAGCATTTTATCAATTTACTCAAAAAGAAGTTGAGCTATTATAAATATAGAACAACAAAGTTTTGCATTAAGATTCGATTCATTATTTGTTATAAGTAGGCTAGTATACAGAATTTTTTTTTCAAAGGTCAAAGTTAGAAGTAGGTAACTTAGACGATTATTTCTATAGAGGTTTTTTTATTTTAAACATGATCCGGAAACAGTAGTTCTTGGAAATATAGTAAAAATTAACATAATTATATTTTTTCTGCAGCTTGAAAGTAAACAGACTTGGCTAAAATTATTTTAGAAAACCAGAAATTTTTCAGTTTTTGCTGATGACAGCGCCTTAATCGGCGCTACTTAAGAGCTGATAAGAATAGCACGTTGGCAATGACCTAAGTAACAAAATAATCGGCTTCTTCTCAGCTTTTTAAATATCTAACAGGGCCAGAGACTTTCTGAATAAAGTCCAAAAGTCAATGGAATGTCATTATCACCGCTGTGCAAAACAGATCATCTACTATTTACGCACAATTACGCGAAACGATAACGTTTTCAACGAAATTCGTACGTTTTACGAAATTCGATACAATGTTTTCGATACAACATAATATCGTGTATCTAATTATGAAGTGTTATGTGGTGTGGTGTGGATGATCGCGGCTAAATAATAACAGCCACACGGGTATATCTTCGAGGTTAAGCGGCGCTTCCCGAGGCTGGTTTGTAGATGGGTGACCAAATTAATATTCCGTGCCTCAGAAAGCACATTAAGCCATTGGTCCCGGCTGTCATTTATATAGATCTTTGGCGGTCGTTATGGGCTGCCAGAAGCCAGAATAATATTTGTCGTTGAGCTCCTTATTGTTCGTAACTAGAGCTACTCGACTACTGACCAATGCTTGCACTGACTGGACAGGTTCACTCGAATCTGTGTGGTTCTTTCCTCTTAAGACCACTTCAGACACTGATCTACATGGTCCTCATAATTATAACGTATGGTGAATGTGGGGATCATGTAGATTGCTATACTAGGGTTTCATTTCATGTTAGTCTGGCAGTTTGAGTTATTATGTGGCCTACCTAAATGTCCTTACTTTGGTATTGTTCGTCAAATCGTTAAGCTCCTTAAGGTTACACTCTTCGATATTTTGTCCATACAAATTTCGGGGGGGTATTACTCCACTGTTTGACATAATATATTCAAAGTTAAGCATGATATCGTTTTATCTCATTACTAATTGTGTCTGTACGGAAACAGAATAGTAAAATAAAAAGCCATTAAAAAGTTATAAGCCAACAAAGATTCGTTTTTTTTGCCAATTTTAACGCAACTCCGGGCGTAAATAAGTAATAAAAGAAGTGTAAAATCTCAAAAACAAAGTCGGCACCGACAAACCTTAGAAGACTTTAATAAACTTTATTTATAATGGATTTATGCACTGGTTTTATCATAAAACTCAACCTTCCAATAGACTTTTCGTGCATCGTCTAACGTTGTTTTCGTTCGGAACGGTGTTTTGAGCGTGGAAACTAGACATTGTGCGTTTAGACTAGCATCTAAATGCTCATCACTGATACTGTCTCTGTCGGGCACGATGCACGGTGAGACAGCGTGCTTTTTGGCCACGCTTACCAGCGAGCTCGAGCCCGCGACTAGTTCAACCTTAAAGTTCTAAGTTCGAGCTTCACGATAACTGACAAATGCTTGCATGCACTGTCTGGACAGGTCCACTGAAATCTGTGTGGCACTTTCCTCAAAAGGCCACCTCAGACCTACATGGTTCTCGTATGATTTGACCAGTACAATTTGTATGGACTTCAAAAGAGACTGTGACCTCTGAGTTTGTTTCGGTGTTTCTTCTCAGGGTAGTCAGCTAGGAAACACCGGCCTCATTTAGCTTAAAATGACCAAAAAACATTGACGTGTAAGTGTTATGTTTAACCTATTAGCAGATATCATTTATCATGTACGTCAAAACTTTCATGCTAGCCTCTAAGTGTGCTCTAAGGGTTTTGTGCGAGTTTTTTTAACGTACTCGATTGTGTTAGGAGCGTTTACGCCGTACGGCTTTTCATACAATCTTTGAAGTCATTATTTTTCGAAATGAATGAACCGATTTTATTCACAATATTAATTGAACAAACTTTGAAGTCCTTATTTTTCGAAATGAATGAACCGATTTTATTCACAATATTAATTGAACAAACTTTGAAGTCCTTATTTTTCGAAATGAATTAACCGATTTTATTCACTTGAACAAATTTTCAAGTCCTTATTTTTCGAAATGAATGAACCGATTTTAATGAAACTTGGTATGCATACGCCATCCAACCAGGTCTAAAAAGTTAGTTGAGAACATTTTCGGAAAAGAGTTCAGGAGGAAAGATAGTGATTTTTTACTTTCTATAGAAAACTTAAAATCGCTCTTAACTCGTTTTCGAAAATGTTAGGTATATTAAATATTTAATATAATTAACGAATAATTTAAATTTTTGACGGGTCAATATTTTATTCCAGAAACCAGGATCAAGTTTATTTGGCGCTTATACCATTTGCGAGCTCGTTGGTGTGCTACAAAAAAAACGTTATATAAAATCACTAGGCAGGTATCTAATTCAATTTAAATCATACTCTGCAAAGGAATGAAGTTTTGAATTAATTAAACTTCAAATTTCCACACATATTATTGTCTTTGTAAAAATATTTTCCCAAGCCATTGTGTCGATGTTTAACATAATATTTTTCTACGCAACAATCAGGTTTTAGTTTTATAAACTAGTTTGCTCTTTGCAGAATATCTATTTCTGTGTATAACGAAATAAAAGCAATTTCGCAAGTTGGAATCAAGTCACGACTTTGCGATCGCGATTGGAACCTAGGTTACTAAACATGTTTTTAATACAATGCAGCTAGATAATTATAAAATATTATAAAGAAGATGACTCATAACAAAATATATACTTATAAAATTGTTTGTCCTGCACTCCTGACTGACTATCAATGCATTATAGATAAAACTACCTATTAAAACCCGGTCCCGGGACTCGCGCACGGAGGGTTCCGTACCATTTTCTATAAAAAAACGGCAAAAAAATCACGTTTCTTGTATGGGAGCCCCACTTAAATATTTATTTTCTTCTGTTTTTAGTATTTGTTGTTATAGCGGCAACAGCAATACATCATCTGTGAAAATTTCTACTGTCTATCTATCACGGTTCATGAGATACAGCCTGGTGACAGACAGACGGACAGCGGAGTCTTAGTAATAGGGTCCCGTTTTTACCCTTTGGGTACGGAACCCTCCGTCACAAATTAAACGCCAGTCAAGTGATGCTATTGGCTGTTGAATACTCATTCAATCAATTTGACAATTTGCGCGTTTGACAATTCGTCATAATATTTTTGTGATAATTTTCGTTCGAGAAACTGAGCATAAGCTGTTTGGAATATAAGTACCTAGGTTTATTTAATAACGTACCTAATTACGTATTATTCGGTAAGGCAGGATTTTTAGAAAATTCAACTTTGAGGGGAAAATTCGTACGAAACTCTTTGAAGACTTCGACTGTGTCCGCAATAACCAACAGCTACTCGGAAGTCGCGTTTGTCTACTAGTCTAATAACAAAAATACTCGGCTTGTGTGTGAAGTAAGGTTGGTATAATTGTAGGTACCTAATCCATCATAGGCCAAACCTGGGCTATGATAAACATACGTAAGTATTTAATAACTTCAACGAAGACAGTGGCGCCACCTGTGTTTAATTTACTGAAGGTGTAAGTTAGTGAGTGATACGAAGTTGCGACCTTTTTCTTTCTATTTTAGTCGCAGTTGTACTTAACTCGTTAAACGTGTTCGTAAAAACAATAAGTCGTAAATAAAACGATATTTCTGCTTACTAGCCGCAAAATAAGTTAAAAAAGACAATCTCCGCTCACCTAGATAAAAACGAGAGATCATTTATTTGGTAAGAAAAATCTATGACATCAAATTTTAAAAAAAGTGGGACAAAAGCTCTAAAACGGAAAAACCTATCATCTATAAAGAAACGAAATAAAACATTGTAAAAAACAATAAAAAGTTTATATGTCACACGACACACAACGTAATGCAAATTCCACGAATTCCAATGTATGGTCATAGACCTTAAAAACGTGCAATGAATACCAATATAGTGTCAAGCGACCCTTTTCCTGTAGAAAGTCATATACTCACTTAGAGGGGATAATCCAGTAATCACATCCATTTCTCTATTAAAGGACAAACTACTGATGTTCTTTTCACTTTGAATGGATGTTTTAATCTGTCACCCATTTCTTTGACACTATTTTGCACATAAAACCAATTTAACAAAAGTATGTTCGCACATTATTACTGGTTATTGTTAGCAAATGTCACTGATTGTGCATTTTTTTCCGTATTTATGATTAAATCACTAGACACTATCACAGTGGTTTCATTCACCCGAGGTTCGCAGGTTGAAATCACAATCACTGGCGTTCACTTTACGAATTACGGTCAAAATCTTATCAGAATACAACAAACACTTTGATTTTGTCAAACAGCAATGATTGTTGAAGGTTTATCTATTAGAATTTGACGCTAAAAGCACAATATACTTGTTCCCCGAATCACACACGACACAAAAACATGAGAAACGTCACTGTACTAAACAGTCAAACAGGTTTTGTTTTTTTTCTTCTCGATCGAGTTACCACGTGACGGTATCGACTATTGTGTAGTAGTCCGGTGAAGAATGGATAGATGGCAGCACAAGCGGTGTATAAAATCAGTGCCGAAAGTAATTAAATCGAACCGACAAGTAAAAGATTATTTTCCTCACGTGAATCAACCATGGAAATTTTATTGGCATATTGAATATTTTCGTTTGAAATGAATTTCATTTTATGTTGATTAGAAATATTGTTGATAACGCGGCGGCCGACGACTTTCGGTTATACGGTTTTATGCAACTAGGTACAGTTAATTATAAGGTCAACGGTTGTTATTTAATACTTAGATTAGAAAGAGTTTTCAAAAACGCAACACAATTGAGAAAAAAAAGACCAGAAATAGAAACAAGCTAACAGCCCATAGTATTGGTTTGATAGAAGAACGAACAAATAAATAGGAAGCACAGAATACAGAATAATACATAAAGAAGTTATAAGGAGCATAAGGAAAGGTTTGAGAAATTTAAACAAACATTTGGTTCATACAGCCTTAGAAAACCATATACATCACTAAGAATTTTGTAACAAGGAGTCACAAAAGGAAAGGAAATTAATAGTTTAGTAGACAATGACGGCAAAAAACACTACAATAGAGATAAAATCATGGAAATAGCAACAAAATTCTACAAGACAAGACAATAATATTATTATATTCCTATGATTCATCATCCGATATCAACACAGCAGTACGATTCTGAACCTAAACATGTCGAAGTGAACACGGGCGGGGTGCACGACGGGTGAGTTGTCAAAACATACAAATAAGATGGAATAACAGCTCACTGGTCGTTCACTCCGCCTAGCCTAGGTGTACACCATGAGATGCCCATGGAATCGACCGGCAGAATACAATCTTTCAGACTCCATTCTCCTAATAAACGATTACGAAGTGCTTAAAGCTCTCATTACTATGCACTGTACTAATAGAAGTCCAGGGGAAGACGGAATTTACCACCGAATAACTTAAAATCGGTTCTACCACTTTGTTACCCCACCTCACTAACTTGTTTAATACAATATTACAATCAGGGAAAGTACCGAAAACGATGTGCCATTCAAATATAGTCCTACTGTACAAAAAAGGCGACAAAAGTGACATTCGCAATTACCGTCCAATCAGTTTACCATCTCACATATACAAGACCTTTATTAAAGTGATACATAATCGTATAGACGGGAAACTGGATCAACATCAGCCAGAACAAGAAGAACAGAACAAGCCGGATTTCGCCCGAGTTTCTCATCGTTCGACCACCTACAAAACTTGAACCAACTTTTAGAAAAATATTCTGAATTCAATAAATCACTCTACTTATTATACGAAGGCCTTCGATAGTATCAAACACTCCGAAATATTTAAATCTTTGGAAAACCAAGACCTCGACTCACTAAAGATCTTTAAAAATATTTACCACAACAGCACAGCAATCATCAAGTTAAATTTTGCAGGGCCTTCGTTTAAAATACAGAAAGGTGTTAAGCAAGGTGATCCGCTCTCTCCAAAACTCTCATCTTTATAACACTGGCAGCCTCATGGACGACCAAGGGCATTGGAGTTAGCAGTAATAGGCTAACAAACCTCCGGTTTGCCGACGACACAGTCCTTTTTCCCCCCACTGCTCTAGAACTACATACCATGGTCTATAGTTTTAGAGCAGTGGCAAGCCTCATGGTGGGACTCGAGATGAATCGGTCTGAAATAAAAGTTATGACTGTGGTGAGGGACAAAAAGATGAAGTTGAAGAGGGAGTTGGAGGCCTTTTCCCAGCAGTGGGCCAGAAAAGGGTGATAAAAAAAAATGTGTTAAGTTTAGTAGATCACTGATTTATGTTTTAAGTTCAACGTCCAATAAATACTACCTCTACAATTTTCGTTAAGTATAATAAATACACCACTATTTTTTAATTAGTACCTACTAATACTTATTAGAGAAGGTCTTCTAATTAAATAATATGTAAAGTCTCAATCATTAATATTCTTAGACAGCGAAGTTATTAGCGTTTGTTAATATCCCAAAATTTCAATCAATTTATGGAAATATTGTACAGGCTATTCAATGCCGGAATGGCGACCGATATGGAAATTTAAAGCACTGCGCGTAGTATTTTCTACTAGAAATTGTTTATGAATGATTGATTCAGGAATTTATCAATTACGACAAATTTTCGTGGACAATTTTTTACTTTAGTTTTGCCTACACAAATATGATCAGTAACGGGTACGTATAGAGCCCCATTTTTTAGTACTAATTAAAAAAATGTGGTGTAGGTAGGCGTGTACCATCTTATTTTTTTTGAAGCTGTGTTACCATCGGTGCAGACATTAACACAACTCACACCGAAATTAACTGGGGAAATTAGGAGGGAGGTAGTACACATACGTCGCTACCCATAGATATAATAAACAAGATTTTTATATCTCTGTGTCCATTCCTGCAGGGAAACGAGTTGGTTTTTTTTATTCAAATCAAGACCAACTGTGAGGCCGACTCGTGAGCAAAGGGTTTTTACTGGTAGGTAATTAAAAATTAATACTTATTCAATATTTTTTATAAAATTTTAGACACTTTTTGTGGAGAGAAGGGGTGGGGGTCCGGATTAGATAAAACATAGAGAAATATATGACAATCCCACGCACCGGCGTGGGATTGTCATATATTTCTGTAATAATTTTACAGACAATATTATTTCAATGTTCAGATTGTATTTTAGGTTAGGTAAGTCACACATCACAGGTAGGTACTTATAGGTATTTGTTTACATGATAAGTATTAGAAAATGTTAATAAGGCTGGGCTGAATCGGGATAAGCGCCGTTTATTGCCACTCACCTTTTTTTAGGGTTCCGTACCCAAAGAGTAAAACGGGACCTTATTACTAAGACTCCGCTGTCCGTTCGTCCGTCTGTCACCAGGCTGTATGTCATGAACCGTGATACTTAGACAGTTGAAATTTTCACAGATGATGTATTTCTGTTGCTGCTATAACAACGAATACTAAAAACAGAATAAAATAAATATTTAAGGGCCTCCCATACATTAAATGTTACTTTTTTGCTCGTTATTGATAACAGCAACAGGTGACGCTTGAACTATTCACAGAATATTTAAGTAGTTATATATTATCATCATCATCATCATATCAGCCGAAAGACGTCCACTGCTGGACATAGGCCTCCCCCAAGTGTCGCCACAACAACCGGTCCTGTGCGTCTCGCATCCATCGGTTACCCGCGACCCTCACCAGGTCATCGGTCCACCTTGTGGGAGGCCTTCCAAGGCTGCGTCTTCCGGTACGCGGTCGCCACTCCAAAACTTTTCGGCCCCATCGACCATCTGTTCTGCGAGCAATGTGCCCTGCCCACTGCCACTTCAATTTGGCGATCCTTCGGGCTATGTCGGTAACCTTGGTTCTCTTGCGGATATCATCATTCCTGATTCGATCACGCAAGGAAACTCCGAGCATTGCCCTCTCCATTGCCCTTTGGGTGACTTTAAGCCTTCTGATGAGGCCCATTGTGAGCGACCACGTTTCGAGTCCATAGGTCATCACTGGCAACACGCATATGACCAGCATAGACTTTCGTCTTGAGACACTGTGATATGTGAGACGAGAAGATACCGCGCAACTTCCCGAACGCCGCCCAGCCGAGTCGGATTCGACGGTTGACCTCCTTCTCGAAGTTAGCCCTACCTAGCTGGATCGTTTGTCCCAGGTAGACGTACTCATCAACAACTTCGAGTGCAGAGCCTCCAATCTTGATAAGAGTGGGTGCTACATGGGTATTTACCATGACCTTGGTTTTGTCCATGTTCATTTTAAGACCCACTCTTTCGGAAGCTCTACTGACGTCATCGAGCATTGTACTGAGGTCCTCCGTGGTCTCAGCCATGACGACTATATCGTCGGCAAATCGAAGATGAGTGATGTACTCGCCATTTACATTAATGCCTAGCCTCTTCCAGTCCAAAACCTTGAAGACGTCCTCCATTGCGGCCGTGAACAGGTTTGGAGAAATTACGTCTCCCTGCCTCACACCCCGCTGCAGGAGGATAGGTTCTGATGTCTGATCCTGAAGTCGGACTGACATGGTGGCGTTTTCATACAAACACTTCAGCACCTCGATGTACCGATAGTCGATCTGGCACCGTTGGAGAGATTGCAGCACAGCCCAAGTCTCAATCGAGTCGAAGGCTTTCTGGTAGTCCACAAATGCTAAGCAGAGGGGCAGATTATACTCTTCGGTCTTCTGTATAACCTGCCGCAGCGTGTGTATGTGGTCTACGGTGCTGAAGCCTTTTCGGAATCCGGCTTGTTCGGGAGGCTGGAAGTCGTCAAACCTGCGTGCGAGACGGTTTGTGATGACTCTGGAAAACAGCTTGTAGACATGGCTCAGAAGTGAGATGGGCCTGTAATTCTTAAGCAGGGTATTGTCGCCCTTTTTAAAGAAGAGTACCACCACACCTCTGCTCCACGCTTGTGGCGTTTCCCCCTCGAGTATGACGGAATCGAACAGTTTCTGAAGGGCCTTAAGGACTGGTTTTCCACCCGCCTTCAGGAGTTCGGCCGTAATTCCGTCCTCACCCGACGTCTTGTTGTTCTTAAGCTGCTTCAGAGCCATCCTAATCTCATACAGGCTGACGTCCGGGATGTCTTCGGTATAATGCCGGGTCACTAGCTCTTGGGTCGTTCGCTAGATTTGCTGCGAGTTTGGTCATTGACGTGTATAACTGTCCATAGAATGTCTCGATCTCCCTCAGAAGCTCCGATTTGGCGGATATGGTTTTGCCATCGTCGGTCTTCAGTTTTGTGAGCTGGCTCTGCCCAATAGACAAATCTCTTGCAAAGACCTTGGAGCCCTTATTCCGCTCTATCGCGTCTTTAATCTTTTCAGTATTAAAGCGGCGGAAGTCGTTTTTCAAGGACTTGGAGATCCGTTTATTGAGCTGCCGGTACTTGCACGCATCGTCTGAAGACTGCAGAATCATCTCCCGCCTCTCCTTCATGAGCTTGAGAGTTGGATCAGAGAGCCTCTTGGTCTTATCTGTACGGCGAGTCTTGAAGAACTTAGACCCGACCGTATGAACAGTTTCCACGAACCCATCGTTGTATTCGTCCACGGAGCTCCCTAGGCACTCGAAACGATTTTGAAGTTCGAGCTGAAAGCTTTTGGAGTTTTGGATCTGGATCTGTGCTGGACGGAGCGTAGACTTCATCAGTCGAGACCTTTCCAGCTTGATATTTAGATTCAATGTGCCTCTTACCATGCGGTGATCACTTCCGGTTTTCACAGCGTTGATCACGGAGACATCATTGAATATCTGCTTCTTCGTCGACATGATGAAGTCAATCTCATTTTTAGTTGCACCGTCGGGGCTCTGCGAGGTCCACTTCCTGTGCTCACGTTTTCTGAAGAAGGAGTTCATCATATAGAGGCCCTCCTTCTCCATAAAACTGGCCAGTAGGTGTCCCCGGTGGTTCCGACGTCCATATCCAAATTGCCCCACTCGCAGCTCGTCACCGTCACGTTTGCCCAGTTTCGCGTTGAAGTCCCCCATGACCACGGTGAAATGAGTTTTATGACCATGCATGGCTCTGGATATATCCTCATACATGGTCTCTATTTCGTCGTCGGGGTGTGTTGAGGTTGGGGCGTAAACCTGTACGACCTTCAACGAATATCTTGACGATATTCTGAGTATAAGGTACGCCACCCTGGTCGACACACTCTCGATCCTCACCACATTGGACACGAGGGACCTGTGGACGAAAAACCCGACACCACCCTGGGACTTCTGGTCACCCTCCCGGAAATAGAACAGGTTGCCGGATTTGAGAATTGTCGTGTCCTCCCCCTCTCTTCGGACTTCAGACAATCCCACAACACTCCATCGCAACCTGCTCAATTCCTCCTCAAGTTCGGTGATCTTCTCGTCGGTGTTCTCGTGTTTAATGTTGCCAGGTCCAGTCGTCGGTGTTTTTTACGGTAGCCGTATCCACTCCGGGGATTCTTAGCACCCCTTGCATCGTCATAACCTTGACCGCGACCGGAGTCAAGGGTAGACGCGCTGCCGGGCACTAGGGGCCATTTTTTTGTTGTGCTCATCATTTGGGGGGGGGGGGGGGGGGTTTGCCCTAATCGCCACGCTTGACAGGCTGGTTGGCGATCGCAGTATAGCTGTTGCAATGTACCGAAAGAATGCTGCTGCCCATTCTCTGGTGAGTCCCTTAGTCGCCTCATACGACACCCACAGGAAGCGATGGGATGGTGCTATTCTTTTGCGCCCCGGCACCATACGGGCTGTATATATTAACTTTAAAAATTAAAATAAAACAAATATTTAAGTAGGGCTCCCATACATCAAACGTGATTTTTTGCCGTTTTTACAAAATAAACAGCAAATCTCTAACATGAGGTCAGCCCCGGCGACACACCGGTGTGTCGCCTGATTTACGCGTTTTAATCTTTATTATTACTATTATGCAAGATTTATTATATCATCATCATCATCATCATATCAGCCGAAAGACGTCCACTGCTGGACATAGGCCAAGACATAGCTGCTGCTGGACATAGGTAAGATTTATTATATAATTTGGAATATTCACATGTCCGGCGCTTGAGAGGATCCCTATGACTGTACTACCATCCCTTGAGTAAAAGGCGGGATCTTTATGTAGGTTTTAATATCCCAGCATCAACCATACACCATACTGTGTAAGCGTGGTTACAATGCCAAATCTTGTGACGTCTTGGTATTTTGATGACAGTTGCCATAGCAACGAACTGTGTAAACACAAGTGGAACGTATTCGTTTTCGTTTGGTGAGTTCTTTACAAGTAAATTATTTGTTTTTTCCTTTGAAAAAAATAAGGTAAGTAAACTGTATTTGATACGGTGATAAGTCTACGTTTATAAAAAATAATTGTGGAATATTAGAAGGGTTTTTTCAACAGGAAGTTTTCTTATTGGGTCCTGGTAAATCCTGAAGTGGTAGAATAGTAACTAGACTATCGCCTACAAAGTTAATCTATTAATTAAAGTACCTAAGGAAGTAAGTTTGAAATTAGTTTTTATGAGCTAAAAATGTAGTAAAAATGTTATGTATTTTTAGCGCAGGACAAATTCCGCCATACTATGATAGCATGCAAATATTAAGACATACAATCGTACATCAAACAAATTAATAATATAAAACAACACCATCAAATTTTAAAATACGTAGGTATATGATTCATGCTGATTCATGGCTCTACATAATCCACCAAATACATACGAGTAGCGCCATCTATCATAACTAGATGGAACTTCTCTTATGTGGGCGACTGGGCGTGTAAACAACAGCCGTATTCATGAAAACTTTATAACCAAAACTTAGCTAAAATCTCAGAATACAGAACAAACCTGAAAAAGTGTTCAGTTACATTTGTACGCAGTGCATTGTGTTCAGACACATTTATAGGTACGCAGTGCATTGCAGTGCAGTGCAGTCTAAAATAACTCCTCATCCACGCCTTACTCACCCGCGTAGTCACCATGATATTACCTCTTTCAGAGGAAAATTAAAATTAAACAACTGGTTACCGCGGCCCTGGAACGCAAAAGGCGCTAGGAGGAGCATGGATGGGTTTTAGTCAGTAAGAGTCTGACACTCCCTCCCGCTCCACCAAGAGCGGAAGGGGTCATTTGATGATTTCCCATCCTTAAATAAAAAAAAAGCATTGGAAGCCGTAGTTTGAAAAAGATGATGAAATGGGTTACTAATATGTAAACGGTTTTTTTTTCATTCACAGAAAGTTGAAGCAAACGCCTCAAAATGCCGGAGCTAATCGAGCAGATGTACTGCTCTCAGCAGATTGTGATACCACCGAAGTATCCGTACATACTCAAGAGATATTGTAAAGGTAAGTAGAGCGTTTTGTGAAGGAAATCACCCAGGGAGTGTCAGGGACACGGCAGAGGCGGATTAAGTGTTGCTAGCACCCTAGGCAAGCAGCCACGATCCGTGCAAGCACCTTATAGCAATATAACCATTCATACAGAACGTGTAGCAAAATAAACGCAATACCTCATAAGAACAACTTTTACCATGGGACCAACACTGAAATAGCGAAAAGAAATTGACACACAAATAAAAGAAAGTGAGGTTATGGTGTTTCGTGTGGCTTCCAGAACGGCGACGACAGTTCCTCCTGTTTATTTGTATGGGGTGGCACTTAATAGAGTGTCTCGTTTTAAATATCTTGGGCACATTTTGAACGAGAACCTTTTTGATGACGAGGATGTAGAGAGAGAGCGAAGAGCGTTGTCGGTTCGATGAAATATGCTGGCCTGCAGGTTTGCAAGGTGTACGAAAGACGTGAAAATTACGCTGTTTAAGGCATATTGCCAGACGTTTTACACCTGCAGCCTGTGGGTCAGGGGGCCTACCACAACCTCTTAAAACAATATTACTTTAATATTACTTTGCGTTCCGCTCTGTTGGATTTTCAACGCTCGGATCAGCGCCGAGAGTTGAAAATGCAACAACAGAAATTACAAAGTAATATTAAAATAATATTGTTTTAAGAGGTTGTGGTAGGCCTCCAGATATACGCAGAGAGCGTACAATGCCCTGCGCGTTCAGTACAATAAGGCCGTATGCAGAAAGAAAGCTGGTAACCTGCGCCGAACTACCAGCGCCTATCGGAACCGGCCGGCGCGGGTAATCTGCGCAAGTAATAGGCACAAATAGGCGCCGAGTTTCTATACAATGCACAAAACCAGTACCGATAAGCGCCGAACGTCTCCGACACATTCATAAGCGCGGGTAGATCGGCGCAGGCTACCAGCTTTCTTTCTGTATACGGCTTGATGCGTTTCGGGTGTTGCTGGGGCTTCTACGGTTCTGTAGTGATTCGGGTATGTTTGCCGAGGCGGGTACAGATGGTTTTGAGACTGTCATGCGCAAAAGAACGGCATCCCTAACGCGTAGGGTACGTGGAAGCTCCAATAGCATCCTGAAGGTTATTGCGGAGAGGCCAGACTGCCCATATCTGATGCACTGGTCCCGTAGGCATAGCTGCGGTGCTGAGGAAAGATTTTTAAATTGATGTTCTCACATCAATTTAAATGTCTTTCTGTAGTTAGTTATTACCTTTTTGTAGTTAGTTGTTACTCTTTGTGGGTAAGTACCTAAGTTAGTTTTTCTTAGTTTAAAATTGTATTGTCACTAACATAGTTAGTAAGTTCGAATACTAATACATTATGGATGATTTCCGAATTAAATAAATAAAATAAAAAAATCTGTGCGCATAAAAATACTTTTACTATGGGACCGTCGCTGAAACCGCGAAAAAAAATCAGCTGTTCAGTACATTTTAAATCTCGAGTTGCGTAAATGTATCTATGGAGCAGTCGATTATTTTTTTTCAACACATTTGCTCAAAAAATGCATTTACGAAGCCAGTATGCATTGTTCGAAAGTTAAAAATTATGCACCACACAATGGAACGTGCGGCAAAGTAGGTACTCTCACCTAAGTACTTATTTTACCGCAAACTCCGTTGTATAGCGCCGTGCGTATTCTTTACGGTTTTTTTTTAATTTCCATAAAAATTAATAAGAATTCCACCAAGGAGTTTCACATCACGAGAATAAATAAGCTAAATAATCGTACCTCCTTGGAAGCGCTTTTGCTGTACCTATACGTTTGTCTCATTTTAATATTATAGAGAAAATGAGAGAAGATAAATAAAAAAAATAAAGTATGTGGTTCTAATTTTCACCACGCGCATGTGGCGCCCTTTGCAAATTCGCGCCATTTTCATATTAGAAACGTCAAAGATTGTTGCGACTTTCCGACTGATTTCTAGAGACAAAAAGTTTGTTTCATTACTTATTGTAATGTTTTCTCGCAAATGTGTCGAAAAACGTTGTATGACACACGTGCGGATTTGGTTTTTACAAACTCGTGACTATGGTAAGCCCTCGACTTCGTCTCGTGCTTACATTCGTCTACTCGTTTGTAAAAACCAACTTACCGCACTAATATCATAAATAACTATTAGCGATTTCTGTGTTGGTCCCATAATAAAAGTTGTTCAAAATGATGAGTACAATAATCCCTTAAGAGGTACTGCGTTTATTCTGTTACACGTTGTATACGGATATAGCTATCAGAGACCAATTCCGTACGGCCATAAACGCTCATAACCTGTTGCGGATTTGTTCGAAAGAGTCACCGCGGCCCTGGAAAACAAAGGGCATCAGGAGGAACACGGTTGAGTTTTAATTAGCCAGTAAGAGTCTGACACTCCCTCCTGCTCCACCCAAAGCGGAAGAAGTCATTTGATGATTTCCCATCCATAACAAAAACAGTTAACCTGACTTTATCTTTGCTCTTTAACAGCTGCAATAAAAACTCAACCATACGATCTTCTCCGCTGGTCGTTTGAATACTTCAAGGCATTGGCGGAACATCGTCCCCCACCTGTCAAGCTGAGGTTGGAGTACCCCATCTACAGCACTGAGGGGGGACTCACTAGAGGCTGTTTGAAGGTGCTGGCTCATCAGGTAATAATCTCCTATAAGAATCTTGAGCGCAGGCCCTCACCTGGCAAGTTGGGCCTGTGCAATTCCACCTGCAGTACTTAATTAAGTCTTTTTTAGTAGTCATGATTGTCGTATGGTGATTTTACCTCGAAATATGTCGGGAACGGGATACTTGAGGGCACCATGTTCATAACAATTTTTGTTTGTTGAACTGTCTTCTACCATACATGCATGTTAGATCGTGCGCCGCAACTTTGAGAAAAAATCAAAATGCCCCCCCGCCACCACCCTTCTCTTACTGACTAAAGTCCATCCGTGCTTCTTGCCTTGTTTTCCCTGGAAAGCCAAGGGCACTCCCTTTGCTTTCTAGGACCGCGGTAACTCTTTTGAACAGAATCTGCAACCCTGGCAGGCTCTGGCCCTAACAGCGGCCCCTTCTCATAACCTGACATCTATTTGAGGCGCGTGTAGAACATAACGCGCCGTCGACCCGGGCCCGGCTTTGATCGGACGGCGAGCCACACACGCTCGCCGTCCGCAGACCCGCGCCTACGGTGGCTGGGAATCACCCTGCTCGTCCCGACGCGACACCCAGGGCGGCTCCCTATGTAGCGGCGGATGGGGCATGAGGATTGTCTCTCCTTCACGCGGCCCGCCTCCTCCTTCACTAGCATTACTGCTTCGCAGAAGGAGGTGACGGCTTCCCATGCCTCCTCGCTCCGGACCATGGATTAAACCAGGGCCGGACGCGAGAGGTCGACGCCGCCGATCGCTTGTTGTATATCGCTTCGTACCTTCTACATCGGCTACAATCTCGTCTCGTTTTTCCTTTGAATCCGTGTTTATACCCTCAGCTGTACTGTACCTTTTATCACCTCTTTCTCCTCAGCTGCACGGCATGAAAGAAATCCCAACATTCGTCCTGAAGCAAGCATGGCAGGGGTTCTGCCTGGATCGTATTGAGCTCGTGAGGATCTTGTGCCTCTGTGAGGTATACCTGCGAGAGGAGACCGTGCCTTTCTTCCATTTCTTGGCAGTTGCTGGAGGGATGCTGACTAAGGTTTGGTTTCTTTGAGTTATGTAAAATGTTTGAAGGTTTATTTTTCTCCTGTCAAGCAAGTATACTGAAGGTAAAGAAACGGTTGTAGTACAGTGTTTTTCCCATTCATCATCATCATCATATCAGCCGAAAGATGTCCACTGCTGGACATAGGCCTCCCACAAATAGGGGGGAGGTCTGCGATAATCGCCACGCTTGTCAGGCGGGTTGGCGATCGCAGTGTAGCTGTTGCAATGCACACACAGAGAAAGCTGCTGCTCATTTTCTGGTGAGTCCCTTAGTCGCCTCTTACGACACTCACGGGAAGTGATGGGATGGTGCTATTCTTTTACGTCCGACACCCTAAGGAACGTTTTCCCCATTATACAGGGTGTCCCAGAAATCAACGTCAAGCCGAAATCGAGCATTAGGCCAAGTGGTAACAGTTATCAGAAAAATATGAAAAAAAATCTTGGTCATGTACTTTTCAAATTATAAGGATTCAAAAATAAATCTTAAAAACTGACACCATGTGATGATCTTTCAAGTCCTGTGACTGCGAATATTAACTTTTCTTCAGTTTTTTTTCTGTAATGTAACTACGAATAACCTTTCTATCAATTACAGTTAAAAGTTAAAACATGACTGCCTCAGTTTCAAAGAAAATCTTAGATTTTTACCCAACATTGAATTCAAAATAATTACATCACCCAACTTTAACCGACTGTACTGTAAAAAAAATGTACTACACTATTTTGGCAAGTAACATTAAAAGATGGCGCGTTTAGTCTGGATTCCAAAATGGTATGATACGAGGTATATGATATGAGGCTTGCATTGCAGTTGAAGGCAAACAGTTTGAACATTTGTTACATTGAACATTAAATCTGATTGAATAAAAATCATAAGGAAACCCAACGACTAAATTTTATTTCAAATGCACCTAAAACTAATAAATTACTTTTTTAAGTAGTGGTACCCTTTGATCAAGGTACCGTCACTATCTATCTCGCTCACTCTTATTAAAGCAGTAAGTCACGTCACATTCATAAAAAATTTTTTTTCCTTAATTATGAAGAAGCAATTAGTAAGTGTCATACCATTTTGGAATCCAGACTAAACGCGCCATCTTTTAATGTTACTTGCGAAAATAGTGTAGTACATTTTTTTTACAGTACAGTCGGTTAAAGTTGGGTGATGTAATTATTTTGAATTCAATGTTGGGTAAAAATCTAAGATTTTCTTTGAAACTGAGGCAGTCATGTTTTAACTTTTAACTGTAATTGATAGAAAGGTTATTCGTAGTTACATTACAGAAAAAAAACTGAAGAAAAGTTAATATTCGCAGTCACAGGACTTGAAAGATCATCACATGGTGTCAGTTTTTAAGATTTATTTTTGAATCCTTATAATTTGAAAAGTACATGACCAAGATTTTTTTTCATATTTTTCTGATAACTGTTACGACTTGGCCTAATGCTCGATTTCGGCTTGACGTTGATTTCTGGGACACCCTGTATAATACTTAACGAAAATTTCATTTATTTGGACTCAATACACTGTAGATATAGATTCACATGGATTGTTCCGTATGGTATCGGTCGTTAAAGAATAGCGCCATCCCATCATTTCCCGTGGGTGTCGTAAGAGGCGACTAAGGGGCTCACCAGAGAATGTCTAAAGAATGAAATTAATTCTGTGCTTGCTACACCTATAACACTGCGATCACCAACCCGCCTGCCAAGCGTGGCGATTATGGCAAAACCCCACATTTGGGGGAGGCTTATGTCCAACAGTGGACGTATTTCGGCTGATATGATGATGATGATGATGATAGATTCTCAGACACAGATTTAGTAGTAATCGTATGATATGCAAAAACAGTGTCTGTAGGCTATTTCATTACCCTTTTTAACTTACGTGAATCTAAATGAATAATGAAAATTTAATATAGAGTGATCAATCTAGACCAGCAAAATAGATAAAACTTGCTTGTAAATCTGTAGTTTTCCTCCACAGTGCCTAACCCATACAATGATTCTGCTCTGCGAGTCTTTAACCAAGGAACCGGATGGAGGATCAGCTGCTGTTCCTGTGGAGGAGTTTCTGACCATGTACCGGTACCTAGCTGTCATGGACGCCTCTAAAGATGTGCAGTACCATAACGGGTATAGAGAAGGTAATTTACTTTTGTTTTTAACCGACTTAAGCATTTAGCGTCGCGCTTCTCTTTCAGTTCTCTACAGTCCGAGAGTGTCCGAGCTTTTGCTGATCACAGCGCCTGTTGAAAGTAAAATATTCTTAACCCTTCCATAAGTTCTGGCTCTCAGGCCATTTTTGTATTTGAAAGTTTTGTTTATGTAAAATTTAATTAAACCTAATACTTTAGGGTTTGGACCTCCGTCTGTGCATGAAGAAGAAGAATCATCAAGCCAATCAGAAGTAAGTAGAATATTTAAGTGTAAGTCAGTAAGGACGATTTTTAATCGCCAGATATTTTTTTTTATCTTAGGAGTGAAATCATCATCTACCTCTTTCCACATGTTGGTGTCGACGTAATGGATGTTCACCCATCCATAGACCGACCTGCCTGTGCAATCGTTGTTTTACCTGGACGATCGGCCCTTTTGGCAGTTATTATTAAGGCTGCCATCAGACGGACTGCACCGCAGCCACTGCACGTAGTTGATATATTCAACTGCATGCAGTTGTACGTTCGACTTCGTACAGTCGTGATATCAACTTCACACGGTCGGCTGCAGTCGTGTGGAGTCGATATTAACTGCATAAAGTCGTGGCTTCAACTTGACGCGGTCGACTACAGTAGTGTAGTGTCGACGCGCGCTGTCCATCACTAAACGCACACAGTTAGTGTGCAGTTAGTCAAGGAACAGAACGCGTGTCGGTCGCGTCCAAAGACTACAATAGTATACTGGCTAGTCTCGTCGAAAGTTTAAGAGCGCCTTTACGTCGCAAGTAGTGCGGCAGCAGCGCGGCATTCCAGTGGGAAAGAGACGGAGCTATACGTCCTGTATAGCTCCGTCTCTTTCCCACTGGAATGCAGTGCAATTTTGCATGAATGTGAAGGCGCTCTAAGTTGGATAGTGAATCCTATTCCGAGTACATAGAGTCGTTAAAGAACGTTAGGCTGCCATGCCATCGGATGTATATCGACTACGTGCAGTTGCTGCGGTGCAGTTCGTCTGATGGCCTTAGCCACGAGCTCCTCTGAAATTAAGGATATGGTTCCATTAAACTTTCGATAACTCATATAGTTTCAGATTTGCCTCATGGGCTCTCAATGGTCAGCCTGCATACCTAGGTATACAAAATAAACGGCATTGTACATATCATATGAGCAACTTTTACTGTGGGACCAAACACGAAATCCCGAAAAAAAAATTTACTGCCCTATACATTTATGTGCATACATTTTTGTTTCTTGTCAATGCAAAAGTTTTTCGTAATTTATTAGCGCAAGCACCTCTACTAAAACAGGTTTACAAGAAAATAATTAATATACCTATTTGGTTCCTTTCGTAATTGACGTATTTTTCTTTCTCATACTAATTGTTCTTTTGTCTTCTAGGATACCAAGTTTATCGTAAGTCCTGAAACTTAGTATTATTTTACATTCATTATAAATCTAATCTTGTTTTAAATAATTATATTCTCATTCTTTAAGTTTCGTAAAAGTAAACTAGTACCAACACTGAGTCATCATAAAAAGTTGTGCTATTCTGTAACGTTGACAGCTCACCTCACTCAAGTGAGCGCACACAAATCGAAAGCGAACTCATTTGTGTATAAAGTAAATCATCGCGGATTCACAACGAGACATCGCATTTCAAAGTGTATGTTTAGAGATTGTGGCTACAAATGCGGCTGCATTTCTCTTATTTTCCTTTCCACGTAGCGTATATATCATCCATCTTTTTGTATAGGTACCAAAATAGTAACACAACTCTAAACTTAAAATATTCTAAATTGTATTGATCAGCCCTATCCATAAAAACATTTAACCATTTGGTTTCTGTAATCATATGGTTTAAACTTTTATGAATGAGCCTGAAACCATAAAAGCGGTTAAAACGGACTCAAGTTTAGACTCCAGAAAGCATTCTTCAGTAAAATTTCATTATTTACCCCATACTCTTCAAAAGCTAGTGTAATCAGCATTATAAATGTAGTTACCGAAACCACAAAAAATCGGCAGAAATTATTCATCCCCCTTTATCCCAAAACCCAGGTAGATTCAGACGAAGATCATTTTTGGGAAGACGAAGATGATCTGCAAAGATTGTCCCTGATCAATGCTACAGTAGCTAAAACACCTAGACTCAGTATGAGGCTGGCCCGTCCGACCCTGGGGAAGATTGCGAGGTCCCCCTCCATAGAACGGATGACGGAGATCGATAGAGAAAACTATATGAGACAGAGGACAGGTATAACAGGGATGGTTCCTAGTTAAAAAATATAATTATGATTCTATTTGGTCCGTCAGTTAGATTATCGAAAAATATTGGACACGTATTTTTTGCTTTATCAAATAAAATGACGAAGATATAACGCAGCAAAGATGTGTGGGGCTGGTGACGTGACGTATAAGTAAAAAATGAACTTGCAAGTGACGTCACATGAGTTTTCAACGCACTGTATCGTTTTCATTTTTTTTTACGTGAATAAAGAAAAAATACATGGCTAACATTTTTTTGGTACTTATCTGTCGTGGTCGCTCACAATGGGCCTCATCAGAAGGCTTAAAGTCACCCAAAGGGCAATGGAGAGGGCAATGCTCGGAGTTTCCTTGCGTGATCGAATCAGGAATGATGATATCCGCAAGAGAACCAAGGTTACCGACATAGCCCGAAGGATCGCCAAATTGAAGTGGCAGTGGGCAGGGCACATTGCTCGCTGAACAGATGGTCGATGGGGCCGAAAAGTTTTGGAGTGGCGACCGCGTACCGGAAGACGCAGCGTTGGAAGGCTTCCCACAAGGTGGACCGATGACCTGGTGAGGGTCGCGGGTAACCGATGGATGCGAGACGCACAGGACCGGTTGTTGTGGCGACGCTTGGGGGAGGCCTATGTCCAGCAGTGGACGTCTTTCGGCTGATATGATGATGATGATGATGATGACTTATCTGTCTGACGGAATAATTAGATTTTTTTAGTCATGTACCCTATTTTGATGTGTTGGTAGAATAGAAGTAGTAAGAGTTAAGAGGTGAGCGAAGTGGGGTGGAAAAACCCGCAAATCTCCATTGAAAAAGGGAGGATTCTCCTACCAGTGATGTGTCTGGTGGGCCACTACCCAAGGTTGATTTTTGGGCTCTTGTATTTGTTAAAATCGCGGAAACCTTTGTACTGCGATTTTGAAATTTTGTAACGTCACCGCGTCGGGCCGCAGTTCGTATGTGGCAGCATAGATGCCGCTACAACAACAGTTGTTGGTCGGCTGACCGATCTGGCCTGCACAACCCAGTGGCTGGTTATCATGATATCCCTGGCAAGACTGGTGTCAGATTTCTTGCCTTCTTACTACCCGTAACGAATGTCAAAGATCTACAAATGGCAGCCGGGGCCAATAGTTCAACGGCCTTTTTTTTTTGTAGCCACGAAATCTTCAATAGTAGTAGGAGTAGGCAGAGATGGAACATCCACATCTCGCCTGATATGTTTAGTAAGTCCTAGGCGGATTTGACGGAATCGGCCGCTGGGCTGCTAATGAGAAATACCTCAAGGTAAATCAGCAGCAAGTTCCCATAGTCACATGGGACGGCACTTCGACATGATCAAAAGAGTTTTTGGGCAGGATCCGTGCTTCTTGAGGCTCGGGGAGTCACACCACCATCTTCTGAACTCAAGGCTGTACTGAGACACTTGTAATTCCCACTGGGTTTGCCATTGACAATTTCTGCTCATCCTGAGAATCTATCCGAGAACCCCATTCAGCAGTCGCGCTTACGACCTGGCAGCCACACCTGTAGAAGTATCGTCAATCATAGATGTTCTTTTGCTAATTTAAAAAACTCAATTTTCAGGGAAACCAGAGCCGAGTGACGAAGTCAATGTTAGTTAATATTTTTTCATTGATATTTTAGACCTTCAAGTGTCCATAGTTTAGTATCGATTGTATTGAATTTCCAGCGTATTTCTTTGTTATTCCACGTACTGTGATGTAGATTTGTTTTTAAAAGGTAGCAAAAGTTTTTAATTATAACCAGTTCATTGGTTTAATGCGGGCCATACACGTTGAAAGTAATTTGAGATCAAACAGCCTGGTTCAAACTTTTTGATCAAACAGAAATACTAAATTTCATATAGTTCATGCCATTTTGACAACTCATTTTTGATGAAATTTTGTTACAGACATTAATTCCAATTTTACAAAACTGTTATAGTAGGCGCCAGATATCATCATCATTGACAAAGGTCAATGACCGTTATTCTTCATTTACTGTCCGGGGGTACCTACGAAGAGATATTAAGGAAAGCCTTAATATCTCTTCGTAGGTACCCCCGGACAGTAAATATTGTGAATCGTTTTTCATTACTAGAACAGTAAGGATCACGATAGATGTCGATTCAGGACAGCTTTATGTCATTATTTCTGTTTTTGAAATTAAATGTGTCAATAAATGTAGGTGGGTCAATGACCGTTATTCTTTGTTTATCTGGCGCATACTATAGCTTTTGCTTTCCGATAAAGCTATTTCACTGAGGAGCCTCGGTTTGTGAAGATTGTTCATCCGAGGACTGAGCTCGGCAAGTGTTGCTTAACCTTAAAGATCGACCCGTGCGGCTTTTATTAATTAGCCATACGCTCCTCAACTTTTATAAATATATATTTTTTCTACTTTTTCAGAAAAAACTGAAGGAGATGAGTTCCATGATGATGGCTGACGACAGCGACAAGAAACCTGGTGAGTTTATATAAATTAATTCAGATATCAAGGGAACTTCAGTTATTTTACCTCCTTTCTATGGGAAATCATCAGATAACCTCCTTCCGCTCTGGGTGGAGCGGGAGGGAGTGTCACTCTGACTAAAGCCCATCCGTGCTCCTCCTAGTGCCCTTTGCGTCCCAGGGCCGCGGTGATTCTTTCTTTGATATGCATTACAATTACCTTCATTCTCGTAGCCATAGTGTCAGAGGAGTGTGTGAATGTCCATTTTAAATTAGAGCTTACCTTTGATTCAGACCCACTGAGCTGTTAAGTTACAACTCACCCCAGTCAAGTAAGCGCACACAATTCGAAAGCGAACTCATTTGTTTTTAAAGTAAATCATCGCGGTTCCAATTTCGAAAAGATGTTGAGATAGAATACTCCTGAAACTATAGTACCAAACCTGGGCGTTACAGCTGCGATGTCGTCTGCCGTTAAACAGGATGCATCTGGTGGTTTCATAAGCCCATTTTTCATCTGACATGTGGCAGACATGTCTGGTTTATTCTTATTTTAGCTTGTATTTAATGTCAGTAGGACTAGTGACCGCAATCAATCCTTGATGTTCCAATATGATTGGGTCAGCTTCCAGTCGAACAGGATGCAAGTACAGCCACATCATCACACTGGCGTCCCCGCTTTTTTTTTTGATTCGGCTCTCGCAGTTCACCGGAGGTTGTCGGCTGCTTAACCGGACTTACCTGTGTTAAAGCCTCCAGCCAGGACGGGAAATCTCTACATAGTTACCGATCTGAATACGGTCGATTACTCCTGAAGCCGCCCGTATACTGTCAATCTTGAACGCGATCCATAGATCAGATCATTGATTTTGCTCGTGGATTGCGTTCAAGATTGACTATGTACGGTTGGCCTTAGGACTTAACAACTGAATTCGGTCGTATGCGATCGTTAACCTACGACGAGACATTAGTATGTGGGGTACGGACCTCGGCTTAGGGCGATACTAGGGGCCCGCTGCGTGCCACCTATATTTATAGCCTCGGTGCTAAATGAATTGCATTGTTTGCGCTCCAAATTGTTGTGCTTCTCGGCTATTGTGTGGAGCGACTGCCTATCTGATCTCCTCAGCCTCTTACTGGGTAATGTGGTACCATTACCCAGTAAGAGGCTGAGGAGATTGGCAAGTTGTCAGATTTTCTGTCTTCTGACTAGGTATCCGTCACCACTGTCAAATCTACAAGTGACAGCCTAAACCGGCTTAACGTGCTTTCCGTTTCTAAGCTACGAAGGAGTCTCAGTTTATAATCCAAGGACCAACCACGACAATTCCCGAAGATCGAACCGTGCGGTTGTTATTATTCAGCCAAAAGCTCCCCCAATTTAATCTTACTGTGAATGGGTATTAAAAACTTGTAAATGTTTTGTTAGAAAAACCGGTAGAAGAAGTTAAGGACACTGGAAAGAAAGAAGTTACAATATGCGTTTATGATGAAGAGGAAAAAGCTGTCGAATATGAAATATACGGTTTCAGCATTTTACTTATTAATGGGTCTTGGGATATTGCAGCAGAGTACCGAATCCTTGAGGCGACTACTGTTAGAGAAGCAATTTAAAACGTTTTCATACAAACCAATCGTGTCACCGTGTTTACTCATACAAATTAATGATCCATGACGATAGGACATTGTTGTATGTAAGGTTGACTATTATCAAAAATCTGTTATGGATAAGATCTTTTAAAGATGATTTTGTAAAAAAATTAGTTATGGCTGCTGTTGTCGCTTGCGCAGCGATTCGGTACTCTGAGCATATTGCTGATTCAGTAGTTATTATGGGAGAGATTTCATCTTGCCACCTAAAATTTGAAAATGGGAGAATATATTATTACCGTTGGTAGTTGTTTATCATTTTGCAAAAGTAGTTTGTCAAGTATGAATGTAAGGAATGTTAAAGCTTGAGAATTTTATTAACTTAGCATTGTCTAAAAAAAAAATGTAGTTGGTGATGTAATCGTTATTTTACTCAATAAGTCACGCCTGCTCAAATAACTTATGTACCTAACACTTACTTTATGCATTTTCTATAAATTAATGAAGTAGAAGAATGTTATTATTCTTATTTTAGTAAGTATTTTAGCATTACCAGAACTTTAGCTAGTACAGCAGGTATCGTAAATAGACACTTAAAATAGTGACATCTCGTAAAAAGCAAGTAGAAATCCTTAAAATTTAGTCATATAGTTCACCTCTTCATTAAAGTAATTATTCTAGTGTTTGAGAGAGACGATTCTATACGGGACCAATATCACTGTACTTTTAATGCAATGTGGTTTTGATGGCACGGCTTTAGACCCTCTGATTGTTCTAGGAAGTATAGAAGGATATAATAATATCCTGTATAGCTTTATCTCTCTCGGGCATTGGACGAATGAGGCGTGGTCCTTGTACAAAACGATCATCGCGCGAATATGCGATCCTCGTATTCAAGTGTACTGCCGACAGCGGATGCCTTCCAGTTTTGCTAAAGCTTTCTATCAGGACGTTCGCCTTGATGACTATAATATTATCATAATATAACATAACGTCGACTAGGAGAGCCAAAAGAGGAGGTTCATGAGGAAATAGCTGAAGAAACCGAATTAAAAATAGAAGAGGAAACAGCGAAAGAAGAAGAAGTAGTCGTCCTAACTGAGAAAGAGAAAATACAGGAATATTTAGCTGAAGTAATATTGAATGATTATTGTAGTGATAGAGAGCTAGATAGAATGTATATTTAGTACCTACACGAAAATATTAAACATACATAATTAATTTATTAGCCGGTGGAATATCGAGAGCTTAACTCGAATAGCTAAAGGTTCATTCTCGTTTGCAGTTTAGATAGTTAGATTGCAGTCTTTACTCAAGATTGATAAGTTACTTCAGCTATGCGAGCAAGGCCACGGTTCCACCTGCAAGAAGTATTAGACAGTCTGCCAAGCAGTAGCTTGAAGGTGTAAACAATGCAGCAAGTGCATTTGATATTCTACCTCTGTAATAAGTTGCGATAGTATGAATTGTGAGCTTTTCGTATGATATTATTATTGCAGGAAAACTATGTAGTAGTGTATTAGATTAACGGTATGGTAAATAACTTTGCAAGTCTTCCGCGAGTATTCTTGCAGGTGGACACGCGGCCTAAGTCATGTTTTATATCTGAAACCGACTTTTGAGTATGATGGAAAAGAGGGATGGTAAATCTTCGTACATTGTTTTAATGAGCTATTTAACATTGTCGAGAAAATATAGGATAGTGAACAAAAAAAGTAATTTTGACTTTTGATAATGTCAAAACGGAATTGTTGTAATTGTTGTAAATTTTAGCGGTCCCATACTTTGGTTTTCCATCCCTGAAAGAGATAATTTACACGTTTAGACATAGAAATAGTTATTAGTAACTTCTGTTAAATTATTTTTATAGTAATCTATTGTAATGTCAGTGAAATATGAACGTATACACCATTTATCCTATTTTCTACTTTTTATTATACGAGTACTTTCTTTTGAACAATCTCAGGACCATGGGGTCCCTGTCCTTTGGTAGGCGTACAAGGGGCCGAAGCCAACTCGCAGAGGCCCCGTTAGACATTTTTAATGGAATGAGACACCAGCCGACGATTATCCCTGTATGCACTATAAATGTATACCCAAGGATAACCCCGGTTGGTGCTGGACTATTGCAGAATGTGGAAAAAAAATAAAAGGCTATGGGTTTGGGTGGTTTAGTGGACTGATTACCGTATACTATGGGAAAACTATTGACCCCTGCCTGACCACTAATAATCGAGTACTTTCTTTATTATTAGATTAACAATATTATTAGTTGTATTAAATACTTTACAACCAATTTCCCTGATCCAATATTATCCACTTCAGGTCGAAAGGGCCCGGGAAGAACGTCTAATTGATCTTCAGAGCACATTCGAAGAAATCGCTGCTCTAGTGGATAGGTTCAAAACTGCTAATTATGATCTTGGTTAGGATCCTTTCCTTTCCCTTATTTTTTACAACAGCTACATTTTCCACATTCATAACCTACTGTGTGTCTTATTTCATCTTATTTTGTCTCATGTCTCATTTCATGTCATGTCGTCTCTTACTTCCTAGCCATGTCATCATCAGATCGTACCTATTGATTTATTCACTTTATATTGTATTGATTTATGCTTCCTTTCTTACTCCATCAGATTCCATCTACATTTATACCTTAAAGTTGTCTCATATTTCCTTCTCTATTTATAAGACCACTCAAAACCTTTTCAGAATTTCCTCCCATTCCTTTGCATCATAATAAATGCTCTAACCTGTTATTAATATCTTCATTATTACAGCCCTCAATACCAGTATTATCATTTTGTTGTTTACTGTTTAGGGACTCTTTCTTCTGTTAACAATATCATTGTAAATATTATTTTTCTCATAGGAATGGTGGCTGGACGTCAGATGTCTACAACAAGTGGAGAATTCATCGTCCAGCACATTGAGAAAGAAATTATGGACTACATTGATGAACAGATCGCCATATTGCCTGATCCTGATTTGAAGAAGAAGAAGGTAAAAATATAGTCAGCAGAATTTTCATTTCTTAGAGACCAGTAACAAAACAAGCATGTGTTTATTATTAAATTTAATGTTTTCCTAATTTTATGAAGACTAACACTGTTATTAACAGAAAACTGCCTCCGTGGTCGACTGGTTAAAGTATACGATAGATCATATGAGTTAATGTAATTTAATTGGCCGCTTAAACACGACAGATATGGATTTTCATACAACTTTTGCCGGCCGCTGCTCGCATGTATTTGGCCAGTACAGCAATTTCGATTTATCTCGAAGAAGGTAGTCAAAATAATGCTCTTTCCAAGCATGTTTGAGAAAAAGTACTTTATAAATCATTAATTCATACTTTCTCATTGAACAGGCAAAACCAGAAGAAGTGGTGATGATTCGAGAACTCCTGGAACGGTTCTTGGATGACAACATGGACTTAATTGTCCCAGAAATTGAAGAGGTGGAGGAGGAAGAAGAACCACTGCCTGAGGTAATGTCTTTGTTTTATACGGTACTAGCTTTTGCCCGCGACTTCGTACGCGCATATCCAGTTTGTTCCCGTTTCCGTGGGAATTTCAGGAAATCTTCTCTTAGTTCTCGCCTACACTCCCCAAGGACCCACATGCCAAATTTCAGCTTTCTGCGACCAGTAGTTTCGTTTCGTGTAACGGAAGATTTTTATATAATTATAAGGACTATTCACTTAAGAAAATGGTTTCATCAAAAACATGCCAGCCAGCATGAGAGGGATACTGTTGACTCTTCAACTTTGTTTCCGGGTGTGGGTGAAAATTGAAATCGCACTTACACTCACGGTTTAGCACTTGTTCTGTATTTGATACTTATATATTTTTCTGACACTTGAAGGCGTCATACGTCGACTTCTTGCTCTAAAAGAAGTCCGCTCTCCAGCATCCGCACTTATGTACTGACATTGAAAGCGCCCTTAATTGCGGATGAAGCTGCCTACTAGGGACCGTGCACGAAGTTGACTGTGCCATCTAGCGTTGCTATTTCGAAACTTATTATTAGATAATATACTTGACAATGACACCTCTGTGCTGCCATCTATAGTTCCTGCACGTTCCTTATACTCAGAGCTGGGCAAAATACATGCTTTGCAGTCAAGGAGTGAATCGGTACCAAAGCTGAAATCTGTACAGTATCTAAACGTAAACGTAGACTCATAGTTTAGTACCAAACTAGTCGTGACTTTATTTTTTTTACTAAGGTAATGTATTTTTTAAGCATTGTAAATTTAAATTATAAAAAATTATTAGCTTTCTGTACTCCTTCTCCATATAAACTTTAACTGTGTCGAATATCATACTCCTCCGTCCGCGTATTTTTCGTAAAAAGGGGTACAAAGTTTTTGCGTGTAGATAAAACTGCTACTGAGATGCTGAGTAAATACACGGTATGTTAAATACATATAGCACCTATAATGTGCTATGCTACAGAGCCACACAGAAAAGTTGGCGGGCCATATGCTGCCCGTGGGTTGCAGGTTGAGTTCAGACTTCGAACTTCATTCAACACACAGGTACAAAGGTGGACTCGATGCCATAGGCATTCTCTATCAACCAAGGATGAAGAGATAATTTCCGAAACTTGCACAGAACTACCTATTGCAAACGACTCTTTTATGATTATTTAATTAATCACAGATAACAACGGTATACGCAGTCCCCGGTATCGGAGGGCCAGTTGATTCTGAGCTCATTGAGGACTTCGTGGAGTACATCAGAGAAGTCTGCAAGGTCCAGGCGGAAACCGTGATGCCTAGGAACATCAGGCATTTTCTCTGCCCACCGCTTGAGAAGTTAGTTTAAGTTTAATTTATTTTAATTAGCGTTTGAAGGCCTCCCACAAGATGGACCGATGACCTGGTGAGAGTCGCTGGTAGCCGATGGATGCGAGACGCACGGGACCGGTTGTTGTGGCGACACTCGGGGGAGGCCTATGTCCACCAGTGGACGTCTTTCGGCTGATATGATGATGACGATGATGATACCACGATTCTGCAAGGCTGAAGTGCTATTGGGCGGGTATGTCGAATGTATTAGGATAGATGGGCCGTTCGTGGAGGATAGATGGGTCATTCCGAGTCGTTAGGCAGTGGGAGCCAGAGAACCGTTGCCGAGGAAGGCCTAGAAAATTCTGGAGTGATTAGTTATTCGGAGGAGACACTGGGAAGAGTGGAAGGCTATGGGAATGACCTTTGCCCAGCAGTAAAACAATGTAAGTTGATAAAAGAAATGTGTTCAGAAGTCCGAAAGCCTTATCATTCAAGGGCTTATTGTGTTATCCAGTCTCTGGATTGTAGGTGTTAGAAGAAGTCTTTTCAAATGTTACTTAACTTCATCTGGTTAGACTGGAAGTAGACACGAACGTAGATGATTAAGTTCAAGGAGATATAATATGAAGATAATATGTGTGTGTGTGAGTGGAGCTGTCTGATGCAGTTCAATCACAGATCTGAGGCCACAAACTGCATCAGACTGCTTGAAAAGCGACTTGTTTGGAACTTTTTAGTCGTTTTTAGCGGTCGGGTTTTTTGACAGCAATTTTTTTTCATGTACCATGTCTAGAACAAAAACATCAAAAGTAAAGTAATCATAGTTACTAGTTTTGAAACGTAACAACGATGCCAATTCTTCAGAAATCGTAAATACATATTTTTTATTTCGTGAAAAATGTTCTACCTATTCTGTACTGCAGTGCGATTCTGTAAACATGTCGAAGTGAAAACTTAGGCGATGAGAACGACAAGTGAGCTGTCAAACTATACAAACACGATGGAATGACAGCTCACTTGTCGTTTGCCGGTTCCACTGCGGCAGCTGCTACTGCAACAGCCGCAGTAGAGCCCCTACAAAGGGCTCCGGAGGGGGCTGGAATGGAGTGCCAGTAATGGCCCCATTTCATCCCCTCCTGTTGAACATCAGTCACTGCGCCGCCCAGGAACTGATGCTCCTGAGCATGGCGCAGTGACTGATGCCTGTGGACGGCGAGCAATGGGTAGCTCGCCATCCGATCAGAACAGGCCCAGGTTGACGGCGCGCTTTGTTCTACGCGCGCCAAACCAGCAGCAGTCAGCATAGGTCGGGGCCCGTTAGGGCCAGAGCCTGTCAGGGTTGCGGAATATGTTCGAAAGAGTTACCGCGGCCCTGGAAGGAAAGGCACTAGGAGGACTAAGGGTGGGTTTTAGTCAGTAAAAGTCTGACACTCCCTGCCGGTCCACCCAGAGCGGGAGGGGTCATTTGATGATTTCCCATCCTCAAAAAAAAAAAGCTCACTTGTCGTTCACTTCACCTAAGTGTACACGGTGAGATGCCGACAGAATAGACTGGCTATATGTACTCACATCTCCTTCTCATTTTTTCATTGACAGATACATTGAGCCCGACTATTCAGCTAATGATGTGCCGCCGAAAGAAGAAGTCGCTACAGGTGGTGTTATTACAGAATAAGAAATATGAACTTTAGAACAATTTATAGATATACTAGTTTTCATCACCATCGAAAATCATGTTCATTATCCATTTGGTCGTGCTTTAGAAAAAGATAAATAGGGTTTGTAGATCGTTTGCTCTTTTATTCATTCTCTAATTACAGTCACTTAGCAGTCTCGCGGTCGTAATCCGCGTCCTGGGTTCGATTCCCAAGTCAGGCAAAAAAGTTTGTGTTATTGGGAGTTTCGTTACGAATTTATCTGTTCTCCAAACGACACTCCGGTAGTTGGTAGTGGTCACCCTCGTGCTTCGGAAAGCACGCACAGCTATTGGTCCTGCGTCAGATCTCCCTCCAGACTCTGTCATCTGCGTTTACGCACACACTTGTGTTCTCTAAAATCTTCCGAGATGATAACTAGTATCTGATTCTGTTGAGATTAACCGCCACAGCCTACATCGGTCAGGAAGACTATTGGAGCGTCATCTCTCTTACTTATATGTTTCGCACTACTGGAAACACAGACTCCGGCAAGGAATTCCACTTCTTAGCTGTACCTGCGCACAATGAATGTGCTCCCAAAACGTTTTGTGTATATGTCGCTGCCAACTAGCTTAATCAGCCGTTTCATTAAAAGCCTGGCCTTTTCATTGAACTGCGCCGTTTATTTAGCGACAAAAGTGATACGGGCAAGTCATTAAACGATATTGAACAATGTCGCAGCCAATTAGCTTTATCACCCGTTTAATTGGTTGCCTAGCCTTTTCATTTAAATGTGCTGATTTTTCAGCGACCTGACATCTTTTGTTCAATATTGTTTAATGACTTAACCGTGTCACTTATGTCGCTGATTAAACAGCGCAGTTCAATGAAAAGGCTAGACTTTTGGCTGCGACATATGTATGACAATATTTTTGTAAAGCTAGACGTGTCGCAATCTATTCCTCTGGACCGATTTCAGCCATGGCAGCCAATTCCAACGGAGACTAGACATCGGCACGGGACATATGTGTGTGCGCAAACACAGGTGCACTCTCTCTTCCTTCACTCATATTCCGATGGGGCGGACACCCTACACGACCGGAGAGAGATCAGGTGCAGGACCAGCGCGTGCTTTCCGAGGCACGGGGGTGTCACACCATCAACTTCCAAACTCCCGGGCTTGTCACGGGAAATTCTTAATAGAAAAACCCAATGACACTTTCTGCCCGACCTGGGAATCGAAGAAGGAACTCCATGCTCGGCAGTCGCGCTTGCGACCACGAGAGCAACGGAGCAGAATTATCATCGTAGTTGTAAAGGATCAATCATTACATTATTCTAAGATGTTGTCAGCACTGTTGATCATTATACAGGGTAACATAAGTAACTGAAAACGTTCTACAGGGTGTTCCAGAAAGGCCAGGTCATATTTAAGGGTGATGTTGGGTAGCTAACATTTTATTAAGGAAAAATGTCAAAATATAAAAAATTTAGGTATTTTTTTTTTGGACCAGAAGAGACGCCTAAAAACTTCAGAATAAATGACATTTCAAGCAGTCTGATGCAGTTGGTGACATAAAATCTGTGATTGAACTAAAGTTAATGACACCAACTGTAACAAACTGCTTGAAAAATCATTTCTTCGTAACTTTTTAGTCGTTTTTTCTGATCAAATTTTTGAAAACATTTACATTTTTTATGTTTTGACATTTTTAGGCTTCCGTACCTAAAGGGTAAAACGAGACCTTATTACTCTAATACTCCGCTGTCCGTCTGTCTGTCTGTCTGTCACCAGGCTGGCATATCATGTACCGTGATATCTAGACAGTTTAAATTTTCACAGATGATGTAAGTATTTCTGTTGCTGCTATAACAATAAATACTAAAAACAGAATAAAATAAATATTTAAGTGGGGCTTCTATACTACAGACGTGATATTTTGCTATTTTTTTTATAGATACCTTATGGTACGGAACCCTTCGTGCGCGAGTCCGACTCGCACTTGGACGGTTTTTCCTTAATGTCTAGCAGCTACACAACATGACCCTTAAATATGACCACACATTTCTTGAAAACACCATGTATATCTTAGTTTATTTGAGGGATTCATTAATTCATGAGCTATCCGAAAAGTGTCAGTTGACTATCCAGTGTGGCGTAGATTTTTCACCATTTGCAGTTTTTGACCGTGAGGCAGAATAATTTAAAAATCGAATTCCATAACCCGAAAGAAACTCAATATGGACCCCAAGTTTTCTTTCGGCGTCAAAATCGTTGAAAGTCAGCTCTAGTATATCCCATTTTTAAGAATGCACTTCATTGCCAGTCACCCTGTGTAAGCTGTAGCACCATTTCACCATATTTTTTCATGTAGAGTATTTTTTCTATAATAGTATGTTTTAAAATAAGTTTACAATATTTACATTAAATTTAAATATAAGTTTACAACATTTTAGATTCAAAACCTACAAGTCCGAAGTAAGCAGTGTTATGCAGCGTAACCATTGGCTGCAAAGGATACTAAGCCTTTTCGCCCTGAAATGAGAATCGGATATTGTAATGCAAGTTTAGAAAATAATATTGTCACTTACGCATCCAAATAATTGAAGTTGAAACACACCCAGGATTTGGGAAAGAAGCTACCTCTTTGATTTTCAATAAATAAGATGTATGAACTATGAACATGCCAAAAAAACCAATTGGCCTTCATCCCATGCTATAGTAGGCGCCAGATAAATGAAGAATAACGGTCATTGATCTTTCCTTAATATCTCTTCGTAGGTACCCTCGGACAGTAAATTATGAATCGTTTTTCATTACTAGAACAGTAAGGATCACGAAAGATGTCGATTCAGGACAGCTTTATGTCATTATTTCTGTTTTTGAAATTAAGAGTGTCAATAAATGTAGGCAGGTCGATGACCGTTATTCTTCATTTATCTAGCGCATACTGTAGCAGGTATGCGTTTGGTCAAAATACTTACCAACAAAATAAAATAAATAAATAATAAATAACACACAACGTGGATTTGATTGAATATCCAAAAGTTCTGGGGTGTCCACCCAGAGCGGCAGGAGTCATTTGAAGATTACCCACCCAACAAAAAAAAAAACCTTTTGTACATACTCATCTTATTTTCTACGGCGGAGCAGCAATCAGCATCCATTTTGTTGTCAGCTCAGCGCAGTTTTTTTAACAGAATTGAAAGACCTTACTACTAGTACGAACTACCGGTTAATTCTGTAAAAAAACTCACCCAAGAAGCTAGCTGTCATTCCAATTGATGCTAGGAATTTATATGAGCAATTCAAGCTCATTTCTTGTTACAGAATAGTAACACAGAGATCTACTTTTGGTAGTATACAAGGTGTTACAGAATAAACGCAATATCTCTTGAGGGATCATTGTATTCATCATTATGAGCAACTTTCACTATGGGACTAATTCCGAAATCGCGAAAAGAAATCGACTGTTCAGTACATTTTGTCGAGTTATGCGCACATAAATGTAAGGGGCAGTCGATTTTTTTTCGCGATTTCGTGGTTGGTCCCATAGTGAAAGTTGTTCATAATGATGAGTACAATGATCCCTTAAGAGGTATTGCGTTTATTCTGTTACACGTTGTAAACCTACCTAGTTGGTAGGTAATGTTGCCAACTTTGGGTCTCGAGTATGACAATATTTTGCCACTAATGTATAAATCTCTGCTTGTATTTTTGTTTCTAATCAAGCAAAACGTTTCCCTTTTCCGAACTTTTTATTATTACCTTTTGTACTTTTTTATTTATAGTTATAATGTTAACTTTTAATTAAATAAATTATTTAATTACTTAATTCTTTGTTTCCATTTTAGTTCGTACGAGTTGTTTATAGATTATATCGTCAAAAAGTAATTTACAAAAGTAAATATGCCAAAAAAAATTGAGGTCGGTGCCAGCCATATTTGGAACAAACATTCTCTTTTTTATGGATGGGAAATCATCAAATGACTCCTGCCGCTCTGGGTGGAGTGGAAGGGAGTGTCAGATACTTACTGACTAAAACCCATCCGTGCTCCTCCTAGTGCCCTTTGCTTTCCAGGGTCGCGGTAACTCTTTCGAACAAAATCCGCAACCCTGGCAGGGAAACGTTGTTACTTGGTAGACGTATATCGTATGTTGTATTATCCGGTCTACCTCGCCTAACGCAGACTAGCACCGACCTCAAAAGAATACTTGGCATATTTACTTTAGATTTTTCTCCCTTTTAGTTTTTAATGAAATTAATTACAATTTTAAAGTCGGTTAAATTTTTGTAAATTACTGTTTTATATCTTCTTTTTTATTTATTTATTTATTTAAACTTTATGTACAATAGTGGTACATGGGCGGACTTAATGCAACAAGGCATTCTCTACCAGTCAACCTTTGGGTTAAAAAGACTACACTGTGGTAGGTGTACAACAATTAAATAAGATTTAAAATAGAATTTTGTTTTGGAAATAATAAACAATAATATATAAAATACTAATAAAATACATATATATGCTAAAATCAGTAATCAGTATTCTATTCTATTCTATTCTATTCTATTCTAATAAATATGATGTTACATATTAATTTTTCTGATTGAGAGAACTCATAATAATTATGACGAAGACCAGACTAAGAATGACAGGCTTTTAAGTAGTGTTTTCGGATTTTACGCTTAAAGGAAAACTTGGTCTCAGCCTTCTTGATGTCAAGGGGTAGCATATTCCAGAATTTTATGGTTGAGATAGCGTAGGAATTTTTAATTTTGTTGTAATTGAAACTAGGTACTTTAAAAAAGATTAAGTACTTTTCCCTCCATCGTTAGGTATCTTATACAAACATACATCCACTTATGAAAGGAGAATGCTCATGAAGTATGAAAAAAAACCAGGCAAATCGCGCAAATGAAACGTATCTCCGATTTTTTTTTTAAGTGTGTAATAAAATGCCACAGGTGGCATCATCGAAATAGATGGCTAGATGTAAGAAATTGCTATTTGTTTAGCTGGCAGGATTAGAGAATCGTAAGATCATGGTTTTCTATGTCTAATAAAATTTCTATTGATAGCGCAGGGTGTTCAAAATCGTCTTGGTATCTAGCCCATCCTAGGTAATATATCACTGAAATCACATGGGGGCAACTGCCCAACGGTCTCTTTTCATGAATGCAAGAGCAATAATGCTCCGATACGCCATTCCTGCCACTTTCTCTTTTGTATAAAATGTACTTATAATACGTCTTGTCTTGATTGTATGCGACATCTAATTAAAAATATAGAATTAAATATTAAAAAAATAGATAGCAGATGTTTCCATTGTTGTACAGTGCCGTGCCGAACCACTCAGAACTGGTTGTCGTACTAATAATACGGAGCACTGTAGTGACACGTACGATGATTACGTATTATGTACCAATAATCGAAGAAGGTCATGTGTTTTTTCGTAGTTTCAGACAGTAGGTAAAACAATTCATTAAAAATGATCCCTGCCTCTAAACAAATTGCATTTTTTTACATTTAGCCATCGATTGTGGTGATGCCACCTATGTGGCATTTCATTTCACATTTATACTAAAAAATTGAGATACATTACGTTTGCGCCAAGCCTGGGTCTTTTTTGAGCATTGTCCTTTGGCACACATTTTTAAAAGCTGGTATAGACTAACATGCAAACACTGTGCGATTCTGACAATATTACATACCATACGGGTCGAATTGATCACCTCCTTTTTGGAGTTTGGTTAAAAAGAATTGTAAGGGTTCGACCACTTTCCAGTATTGAAGTATTTAATGATAAAATGTATTGCACTTGTGACATTTATCATTCATCTTTTTTTGTCAGGGTAAAAGCCGATGTGATGATTCTATTGATAACATTTTCCTTACATTATGGGAATTTGGAAAAAAGGAAGGATTTCAGGAATTTTGATAGGCAGGAGTTCTCAATGAAACATAATAAACTTTACATTCGTTTTATTACATTATGGAATAATAAATAAACCCCCCCATGTATATACCGACCTATCACCGAGACACGTTTCTCCTGCCTGCGGACTATCGCCGACCTTCTCTAGCTGGGCATTTGCAAGCGTCGTCTCACTCGCTCTAGAGCTATGGTAGTCATTCAGGATGGTGGAATTATTGATTTGATTACGATAAATGCATTTGAATTGATACTGCAGTGCGATTCTGTGAACATCTTACCGTGTAAGCATAAGTGAAGGGAACATGATGTGAGCTGTCAAACCATACTAACAAGATGGAATGACAGTTCACTTCACGCTCACTCCATCTTAGTTTACACAGTGAGATATTGACGGAATCGACCGGCTGATTTAATGATGATTTAACATCGACATTTTTAATAATTAGATTCTCACTACAAAAGATAAGCGAGATGAAAATGCATAGTTCTTCAATTAAATGCAAAATTATATCGATTTTTGGATGATTCCAAATCATTTAAAGATTCCATTTATGTATTTAATAGAGTAGTTCCCATCAAATGCCACGCTTATACCCAGCCAGTTGGGACGATGACTTTCAATCATTGAGCATATTTCTTTTCTGCACTAGTTTTATCATCCCATCATGGTTTCACTGAATTACCATAGCCATAAACCGCTGGCGTCTAAGCAAAACAAATTTTATTTAAAGCATTATTATGCGGTTTTCGAACGTTAGCCGCCATTTAATTTAACTGTCAAAATTTTGGCGCGATCGTATAAAATTTTTATATGACATCCAATATTTTTGTAAATAAAGAAACGAATGTTCTATTTACTATGGTTCGTTATATTTTTTGTACTATATGGTAGTTCAAAATTTACGTTAATATCGGTAGAATTTTTACTATCTACTCAGCCATTAAAGTAGAAGGAATCACCTCCGAATTCACATCTAAATTTTACTAGGTTCGTTGGCTTCAAACCTTAATTTATACACAATCACAGAAATTGTGTAAAACAGAATTAAAATTTCCATCTCTCCAATACCGATCGCCATATTGAAAGTTCGTTCGAAAACCGCCAAAACCTTATACCACTCCAAAACATGTCTACATTACAAAGATACAGCGTAAAAATGAAAAAATATTCCCGCATGTATATATTTGGATTTAACTTTGGGGAACTAAATTCTATATACACAATAATAACTCAGCATGGACAATTTCACCGGAAGTCTCCCTAACAATATCATAATCATCTTAATTAAATACAAAACAGTACTAAACAGAAAGCCTGAAATAATAAACATGACTGAAGTATTTCTTTTTCAAAATGTACATATAATATACTTACAGACAAAAAAAGTATTTACGTACGCACTTGTCTCTTTCATTTATCGAAGTCACAGACTTCATGACAATTTAATTAATAATGACTTCGATAAATTCTAGTTTCCCCATTCTCGAATTAACTTCCATTTTAGGAATCTATAAATTTTAAATTTACACTAAGAGAACTCAAATTAGTTCGACACTGGAAGAATATTGGAGTAGTATCCACAAAGATGGAGTTGAGTTTGTTAATATTTTTCTAGTTTTTAATAAAGACAAAATTGGTTCTTTGTGAGAACTTACAATATTTGAAGTCATTGAAGAGTCCAAGTAAAATAAACAATAGAAACAAATCATAATTGAAGCAACAATGTTTTAAGATAGGATCGATGAGTCATCAATGATTTCGGAAGCATACTTTATTTTAATGAATCGATGGAATTGTTTATCATAATACAACAAGGTTTAGATATAAAACGTGTAAGTATACAGAAGGAAAGAATCACTAACGTAAACTTGAGAAAGATAAATAACGTTAAATTATAAATTTATCAATGAATCAATCAAAACCCCAACTTTGCGGAAATAATCAAACAATTACTTATATTCATTGTGATATAAGAAAAACAGTGGGAGCCAAAGTGTCCTGCGTTAGACTTAAACAATAAGAAAAAATGCTAACACTTAAATAACATGTCGTATAAACTTAGGCATTACTTAACAAGTACCACTTAACCGATTATAAGGGGATTATGAAGAAAACTTGCGTTTTTTTTTGGTTAGAACAACCAAGTAATAAGTACGCATTGGGAATAGTCGAGGGCAAAAGTCCTGTGATCTACAGGTTTCCTAGCATAGATATACAAACTGAAATTTTTACTTTATATAAAAAATCAATAAATACCTACGTTAATTATCACTAAGGAAGCGTCATTTTGGAACGAATTTTATTTAATTTATTTTTAAAAAATGTTTTGCTTGCGTTTAGTAAGCGCTTCGAAGGACCCATGTCATGTTTTATTTTTATTAATTAATATCTAGCTGACTGCTCTATCTCTACACGTGATTTTTTTTCCATTTCAGAATGGAAACACATCCGTCATTCTTGAGGTACCTATGTCTTTAGAGAATGGAGTTTTAACTATAATATTTTTTTATAACAATGGTAACAATTCACAATGTTTAAAATTGCATAACATTGTTAATCCAATAAGAAATTGGAACAAATATTACAGAATGACAAAAGGTTTAATAAAAATATTTCCACAAACATTTTAGGTACAACTAGTAAGTCGTCAAGGTAAACGAGCGTTAAAAAAACAATATTGGAAGTGTTTTTGCTGTAAGAAATGCCAGTCTGTTACAAACTTATGTTTATACATAGTTTTACCATTATATGTCACTCGTTTGAATGGTGAAAACTGATCCTGCAATACATTACAAAATACATAGGTATTTGGAAGAAACCTGAATCTAACTCTAAGATCAATGCAATAAAAATCTATATTTATTTTGTCTATTTCTTAAGTTTATAGGCCTCAGGCGTGTTGAATTTGATCATTGCATTAATTCCTATGTTTCAAATTCCCACGTTTTTTTCAACTTTAATATCAAAATGAATGACATGGGAACTTCATTATTTTTCAAAAAATTGTTACGTATAAATAGACACGGTCTGATACACACACCTTTATGTTAAAGCCATTCAAAATAGCATGTGAATAAGGAAGATTATGAAATTGAGCTTCATTACAGCCAAAATAAGGGATAGTAGGAGCCAATGAATAATCGCAAAGCATCGATCGCGATCGATCAAATATCAATCGGCCGCAAATGGCTCCTAGGCGGGTCATCGAAATTACAAAATGGAAAACTTTTAGGACAAAGACAACAACCCAATGAAGCATCTTTACAGATTCTCCAGGATTTTTCAGCGTTGGCGGTAAACCTTTCTAAAAATCACGAGACTGTGAATTCCGCATTCTTTTCATTGCGTTCCTACATTCTTACATTACCACGAACCACTACGCTCCTAGCCGCTATCAAATCGCACGATCCTTTATAATCATTATTTTGTGACACCTTCTAATAAATTACCAATATCATAATTATGTCTATAGATATCGTAAGAAATTCTAATATTTTTACTTAAGATTTTCGAGAAGCATCTATGGAATGGCCGAACGACTGAAGATAGATTAGGTTACTTAAGAGTCTAACCTGAGTCCAATAGTAGACACTGCTGGTTTGATACAAAGATAAGAAGCTCTTACAAATAATTCGCATCTTTAACATGAAACCCATTCGTACCAATCCTGTCTACTGATGGAACTGGTAAACTTGATGTTACAACGCCACCCATAGATCACCAACTCAAAATTTGCTCAATTTGTCATATAATATAGAAGATTGAAGATGCAAAAGGTATATTACAAGTAGAGAATCCATTAGAAGATGCCACAATTACACTTCATAAATATTTTCGCTAAGTCGTTTGTTTAACAATTTTATTTTGGAATCTTTATTTTACATGGGTGACTATGTATAATATATATATCTGCGTTCAAGAACAACTCTATGTATTTAGCAAGTGTTCAAAGTGTAATATATTAGTTATAATAATATATCAGTATGTACGAACAATTGTGATAAAACAGCTCAACTAATTCTCAAGACTAACATATGAGTTGTTCTTTAAAACGAATGCATTTGACTAGTTCATAAACTTCTATTTATTATTGAGCCATCAGAAATCCTAATTGCGATCTTGGAAAAATATACAGTTACACATCAGCTAAATGAAATGTTTTCCCTTAACTTGCTAACACATCAGAATAGATCTTCAGCGGAGAACAGAAAGCATTTCGATCAAAAACATAATTTATAAAGCATTCGTTTTTTAAGCATCTGTAGACTCAACATTTACAAACTCTGACTATCGTGTCAGTTAAATGCTGCTCAAATCTTTTGTCTTCTTGTGTCTTAGAACTGTCCACCTTAATTAAATTTCTGAATATTTTCATTTCAATGTCAATTAACGGTTATATAGAATCAACGATTTTGTTAATCAACGTTACTGATGAGGACCAATCAGAACAAATCCAAAATCCGGTCAATGAATAGTTTTAAATGACATTTCATGGAAGCATGACAATTAAATTAATCGAAGACTTCAGAAATTATTGGCACAATAACTGACTTTAAAAATATATTCTCACGAGTTTAACATGAATATCAATACATTTCGCTATTGTTATTAAAACTACGCGATAACAGATTTGAATTCATTAGATATTGAGCTGTTAAAGGTACAAAATTATTGGAATCACTATTACTTATAACGATCCATAACTAACAGCCTAGCGCCTGGGAAGTAATAGAGATACACTGTGTTATGGAAAACATGATCTTTGTTAATATATTTTATACAACGTCCAAGTTACTAATTTAATAACCAATGCCTCTAAAGTGCTTAGGAACTGATTTCAACAAGTTTTTACACAGGAAACAGTTTGCTGTCACTATTTTACAATAATAGACCTATTTATCTTAACTTTTATACATGAAAGACAATAGGGAAGGATACAGGAATTGTTATGTTAAGTTTCAGTACTGGCCACACATGATTTTATCAAAGAATCAGCGTCGATCATCGCAACAATTACAATATACATTTCTACACAACACAGTGTAAATCCCGAAGCAAATATAACAGCCCCGTAAAAGCTTATTTTTAAAGAGAAAAATATATTACCTAAATTATTTGCCTGTGTACTTAACAATTATCTATTGGTGTCAATGTTGAATTGGCGGGAGTCGCCATTTTGTAACAAATGTCAAACGAATGTCAAATGCCAAAATTGTTTTTTTATCGTGGCGTGATTGAAAGCTTGAAACAAAGGGGCAATAACGAGGATAGCTTCGTTTGCAGATGACATCAGGCTATAGCTAAGAGTCGAGCTGCCCTCGTTAAAAGTTCTAGGACGCGTCGCCAGACGTTACGCAGAGCGTTCGAACGTGAAAACAGAAATCTCCATAGGAAGAACACGGTGGCCACTTGGGTAAGGATGTGGACTATGTGTAATCTGGAATGAAAATAATATTGTTGGTCAATCTTGTGGTTCACGACTAATGTTAACTGGTTTTTGTTGAACTGAAAGTTGTCCAAAATCTAAGGGGAAAATTGTCGTACAGTTCTCGTCAAATAGCTTTGCCCCTCTGAAGTTGTGTCGAGTGGCTGCACAGTAGTCAAAATTACGAACACACTGCAACTGCGCATGCGTAACAGACATGGGGGCGGGGCGCGATTTTATGTCTCAGTCTTACGTTTACGTTCGATGCATGCTTGCGTCCCGCTTGCTCCCGTGTACGTGACTGCATCTGCGCGATCGTTGCAAATGGCTAACTTCAGAGGGGCAAAGTTATTTGACGAGAACTGTACTTTTACTGGAACGTTCACATTCACATATCAGTCATAATCTGTCAAAAACATCTCATTTTTCATAAATTTTGAGAGATTACGACAACGATGCAATAGGGATTATGCATGCATTTTTTTTATTTGTATGAAATACTTATTAGCTCCGGTAAACAATTTTGGAATATTTTTTAAAATATCTTCATCAGCGGTGAAGTTATAAAGCTTCAAAGTTTACAATTAGAAAGAGAAATCCGATACGAACTCTGACGTCAAAAAGGACGAACTGTCATAGAAAACAGCGCTTTGCGAGAGGGACAGATAATTCTATTTGTTGAAAATAGTAAGGAATATCTCGTTGGTTTTTGATTCTATTTTCACTGTTATTATTATTATATTTTAAGATAAAATATTAACAAATATTTTTTTCATGCATTTTCCCTATTGGGAAGTTTCCTTAAAAATATGGGTATTTAGCCCTCTGATAGTCTCAATAGAGATTGTTGTCCAAACTTTTCAAACAATTCGGGCATACCATGAGTATTATGAGGGTTATTTATTTATTTTAATTTCATGCATCGGAAAAGATGAACTTAAATCCTTGGGCATTCTCTACCAAACAAAAGTGGTGCTGAGATAAAATTGCGGTTGCATAGAAAGATACATCATTATAGGGGAAAGTACCTACAGTAAATTGGACCGTCTCAGCTAAATTAGTCCACAAATACAATTCGTTAATTATTTTCGAAAATTTGTTACTGGCTACTCATAGCGAGATGCACGTACATTTTACCTGCCCATCGTTTAGTGTTGCCCGTTACGAGTTTTCGAAAATATTTAACAAAATGTGACGGTGATCCAATTCACCATACCATTCTTTCCCTTAAAAAAAACAAACATCCGAATTGAGAACCTCCTCCTTTTTTAGAAGTCGGTTAAAAAGATGAAACAAGTGTAAAATATGAAGATATACCTTCGCAGCACCGTCCTGGACTTGGGCAACGTGTCCGGGCTCTCCTTGAAGAGGAACCTCCTGATACCAAGGACATACGACTCGATGTACGCGTCCCAGTCGATGTTCCGCACGTTGAAGTCGAAAGTCCTGGACAGACAAAAGGTATATCAGAAGCATAGTAATATAATACGACATAAAACAATAGCTTGGGAGATTTAATTCAAGGGTGAATAGGTTATTTCAAGGCATGCGTGGTCTACCTATCCTCAGCCACATCATCGCCACAATAATAACTTACATAAACGCAAACGCAAAGCATCGTTCACTATAGTGCTAATGCTACAAAACCCGCGATTGTTGAACAAAGACAAAAATGGTTGTTAAAATCAATAATATTTTAAGTAAAAAGTGTAGATAGGTTATAAGAGCTCAGCAAGCGGCACGTCAAAATGTGGCTAATTAGCCACATTTTTCTCGTCTTGTCTCTTTTCCGCTCCCGATAATTACGACATGCCGTCCTACTTCTACGTGTCATCTAACAGTGTGACATTGTGCCGTTCTTGAAGATCGAATGTTGTTTATGTAACCTATCTACACCTTTTTACTTATAATATCATTGGTTAAAATATATCAAATATAATCTTATTCTTAATACTACTAGCGCCAGTATCTTAATGCAGTTTGTTCTATGTTAGTTGTCTATGTATTTTATGTATGTAATTTTACTTCATAATAAAGTTAGTCTATGGCAACAGCTATCGTGTTTCTTGATCAGGTTATGGGCCCAGAATGAAACGAGACGCAAGAGGACTGCAATCGACGTGTCATTGTTTCTAGTTTTTAATGTTTCAGAAATATAACAAAGATTGGAATAAGAAAAAGATAACAAAAATATCCAAATGGATATTGAAAGTATTAGTACTAATGTCCTGCAGAGCTACTCACAACCATTCGATGCCATACCTAAACGATTTTTTGTTTTTTTAAAACGTTGCCCTACACTAAGAATTTCTGCAGTATCGTGGGTGCGTTTACAAACATATTATAATCTCACATACACAAACAGCCAGACTCAGAACAACTATCTGTAGGCCATACAAATATTTGTTCCGTGCGGGACTCGAACCCGCGACACGCAGCGCAACAATCAATCGCTCAACCACTGCGCCAACCGTATCGTCATTTCAATTGCTATGGTTTTGTAAGGTTCTTTTAGGGAAAAAGTTACGTTTTCGCCAAACGGAAACAAATTTATTCGAAGTAAAACATATTTTCTCTTTTATTGAAGTATTCTCTATCTATATATTATAGTATATCTATATATTCCCTAGAAAACCATAACGTTCGGAATGGAATCGATTGGTTGTAAATAGCTATGACCAGCAGGAACATTAAGTGGACCAGCAGGTCCATCTAATATTTATCTAAATCTGGAAACACTAAAACCAAAATAAAGGCGACACGCCTGTTGGTCTAGTGGTTAGTGACCTTTACTGCAAAGCCGGAGGTCGTGGGTTCGATTCCCACCCAGGACAAACTTTTTGTGATGAGCATAATTGTTTGTTCTGTGTCTGGGTGTAATTTATCTATAATATGTATGTATTTATAAATTATATAAATATGTATATCAGTTGTCTGGTTACCATAACACAAGCTCTGCTTAGCTTGGAATCAGATAGCCGTGTGAAAAAAAAAATAATAAAAAAAGGACAATGGCTGAATTGGTACACCCAATATTAAAAAAAAATTTAGACATCACTTCTTTTCCCCACTTCGATAGTAATAGTGACATTGGTGGAGGTTTACATTCCAGTAAGATCCTCAAGGCCACCATCTTGGTCTTACCTGCGGTCGTCAGGCGAAAGCGACGCACAGAGAGCCTGCACGTTATCATCTGCGAAGGCCCACTGGCGCGTGGTGAAGTATTCCAGACATGCAGCCGCTTTCTCTAGCTTGTTCTGGACACGGACCATCCTGGAAGAGAAGATGGAATTGAAGAACATTGTAAAACTAAGGTATTTCTTCACAAAGATGTCAGAGTAGGTGTAAATAAGAATTGACTAAACCTAGCCGACTTTTGAAAATAAACTAGTGTCGTCTATATTTTTTAAACAGATTTTATCTCGAGGAAATTGGAAGGAAACAATTAAAAACGGCAGTACAGTTACTATCACTATGTTGTGTATGTTGTGCTCTATGTTTAATGATGTGTGTTATTTGTGTTGTAGTGTTTTGAAATTTAAATCAGATTAAGTACATGAATTTAAATAATTAAGTAGTTATTAAAAATAAATAAATAATAATAAGTCAATTATTGATTGAAATTGAATTGATTTTAACAATATTGAGAATAGTTGTTAGTTAGTATAGTCGTAGTAATTGGCATTTGTTAGTTAGGAGTTGATTATAAATTAATTTCTAACAATTTTTGATTACTGCTATGTTGTTACATAATTACAAAAACATATTTAGTACATTATAATATACTTACATGGGTTTCTTGCCAGTCGCAGTGGCAACGAGATCCATGATGGCGGCGGGCGCGCGATGCTGCAGCAGCGACAATGTTCCATGCTTCAATCTATTGCTCGTTATGTCGCCTCCTGGGTACCATAACACTTCGTCTGGAAGTAAAGACATTATCATTAGTGCCATAACTAATGGAGAAAGAGAACGGGGAGAACAACCAGGTTGCAAAGACGTTAAGAAAAAAGCTTGCTTTATTTAAATATATTAAAATCTAGTGACGTACCGTGTTCCGTGGATTTAAATCGATTCAAAAGTTTTGTGATCTACAAATCACTAACCACGGAACTAATGGCAATGGAAGAGCTTGCTAACTTAAAATTACAGAATAATCAATGCAATTAAATGAATTTCAGAACACCTGCCTGTGAAGAAAGGGGTAATATATTCATTTATTTTTACGATGCATACCATGGTCTAAGACTATTTGAATCAGTCTATGAAATGAATCGCATACGACTCGAAGAGAAGAATTATGGAGTTGAAAATCGTCTTTTAGACATAGAAGCGGACTTGATTTATATATAACTAGCTTTTGCCCGCGACTTCGTACGCGTATATCCCGTTCCCGTACAGCCTATTGCCTTCCTCGTGAATGTGGCTATGATATATAAAATAATTTTTCAAACTCCGACTGGTACAAACAAACTCTTCAGCTTTATTATATTAGTAAATAGTATATTTGATTATATATTAAAAAGGAAACCACAATAGATCCTTCTTCTTGTTTTCGAGTCGATTATCTATCAATCTATCTATTGGGTATGGTCTAGCTAGACTATTGTACGTGAGCCATGGCGGCCGTCATTCCAACGAGCCAACCTCCCTCCAGAATCAGATCAGTCCTCTCAGTGTGTTCAGGAGGTCTGTGAGTGAAGTAGGTGTCCCTATTGTTTGCCTCCGTATTTCGGTAACGCCTGTGCACTCAAGGAGCACGTGCGATACCGTTTCCTCCTCCTCCATGCAGGCTCTGCGTAGAGGAGTGTCCGTTATACCTATCGTGTGGAAATGTTTGTTCAGTGAGCAATGTCCGGTGATGGTCCCTGCCACCATCCGTAGGCTGCCCCTATCCAGTCGCAGAAGGCGCCTGTTAAGTCTCCTGTTTAGTGAGTCGACGGTTAACTCCTCAGATTGTTTGGGCCTATCAGGTGGCTACGTTCATTGTAGCATCGGTGGCGTTCATTAGGTGTCCCCGAAATGTAGCTGTAGAGGCAGTTGGGGCACTCCAATATGTGGCCGGTGTTCTGAACTGGGGTACCGCACTGACACTGGGTATCCGACTGCTTGCATCACCCTGTCTCCTGGTCCTTCCTTCTAATAGCACAATTAGGGAATATGAAGAGTATAAAAGAGCATAAACTTACTGAACGGATGTTTCCGCATGTATTTGAAGCTGGTCTTCACAAACCGCTGCCACGTGATGGGGTTCTGCTGGCCGGTGCAACAGTTGTACACAACAACTCCTTCGCCTCTGTAAATGAAACAAAAAGAACATGTTAACAATGATCGTTAATGGCGTCCAAGGACTGGTAGAAGGAATGTTGGTCATTCGGCAGAGAGATGGGTTGAAATTGTTGCCAATGCGTATAGGACTTGGATGAGAGTGTCACAGGAGCGTGGGGATTTGCACAGAAAAAGAGTCCTATGCTGTTAAGTTTGAAGAACTTGAATTAGGCAGTCAAAAATCTTAACACACTCTTCAAGAAATGAAAACCTTAAGGCATCTTCTGGACACGCTTGCCCCATCATAGATTTCATTCATCCATCGCTTTCCATCAGGCGTGATCGAGGTCAAGAGCTAGCCCATTTCTCAATAAAAAACCCTAAAATAAAATGGTGAAGGTAAAGTTGGCTATCAAAAATCTCCTTCAAAGGCTACATGGTCATGTCACCGTAAAATATATAAATAATAAAACCTCAATAAGGCACGGATATATAAGAAACTGTTGAATTTGGATGGTATTTATTATATTCAAAATGATTCTTCCATAATATATCGTGAAATTATCATCAAATATTTTTTACAATCTTACGGAATCTGCAATTTTCTGGTGATATTCACAAGCCAAAATAAGTTAAACGATACATCGGTTAACGTCACCAATGACGTGTCCACGACATTACGTTGAAAACCATTGATAACACTTGTAGGCAGTTGTGACAAAGTCCAATATTAATCAACGTTTTAGTAAAGTGATTGTATATTGGCTTAGCAACGCTGGATTACTTGGATTATCCGTATCGTGTTTATGGGATTGTAGGACCAATAACTTGTAATGAATAATTCAATTTTCTTTAAAGACAAGAGTGCCGATTTTGCTCATTTTTAAGCAACTTCGCACGTTTGACAGATTGCGACTGACCTGACACGCGAATGGGAACGTTGTTTTAAAAATTAGAAGAATTCCGGCCCTCTTGTCACACAAGAGGGCCAATTTTACTAATTTTAAAGCATCAATATGCTTTAGTATTATATCACTGTCACATTATTTTTTCTCAACCAATCAGCACAGCCTTGTCTCAACAATGATGGGGTCGGCTTCCAGTCTAACTAGATGCAGCTGACGTATCAGTATTTTACATGGAGCTACGTGATAACCCTTGGCAAGACTGGTGTCAGATTTCTCGACCTTGACTACCCGCGACTGTCACAGATCTACAAATGAATGCCGGGACCAGCAGCTTACCATCCTTTACGTGGCACCGTATATTAGGATGGTCACCTATCTACTGACCGACCGCAGTGAGCGTTGCTTAACCTTGAAGATCAATCCTTGCAGCTGTTATTCTTTAGCCACGAGCTCCTCTACTGCTGATCCATTACAATGGGGGTCTAAATATCATCATCCCAGTCCTACCTTAGCCTTGTTGAGCGTATCTTCTTCCTAAATCTCTGATAAAGTCTCTTCAGACGCTTCATTGCTTTCGGTAGCGAATATCGCATAGGTTTTAACGAGCCTCTAACCGTTATCTCAATACTCACTGCTTTTAAAACTAATACATCTTTCTGATCTTTCACTCCATTTACCGTTTGGTCTTCCTCTATAATAATCCTTGATTTCTAACCATTTTCAAACACATCAAAGTCGTGACTTACCGTCTCAAATGCGTCCTCCACGCGCAGACAATCATGAGATTGATGACAGTATCGACGGGAACCAAGTCTGCTACCTTCGTACCATTGCCCAGCATCGTACGGAAGATTCCCTTGCCGACCGCTGCGATGATACCGTTGGGGCCGTTCCAATTGTCCACCCAGCCTTTTACAGGCTCTCGGACTGACGAGAGCACTGGAACATGAAAAAAGCATAGATAAGAATGAAAGTAAATAAAGTTATAATGAAGAACTTTCTTTGGGAATAAGCAGCCTTTTGTGTTCTTCTATCTGTATTTCTTCTTTTCTATTTAAAGTGTTTTGTGTACATACTTATGTAAATAATTATAGTATGTATTTAACAGCTAGAAATGATTAAAGTTTGGTTAAACAACCTATGACAATTTGGAGGCGTTCATGACTATTTCGTCGGAGAGGGCAACATACCAGGAAGAGTGAAAGGCTATGGGGGAGACTAGGCCTTTCTCAAGTATTGCCATATAGACCAGTCCAGTTTTTTCAGCTAGTTAGGTCAGGTTTAGGTTTTTAAAACACACATTACCCTAAGCCTTTATACCTCACGTGCCAAAAAAAAATAATCTGATGATCACATCATCATTATCATTATCATATTCTTTTTTTGGTTGTCTTTCAGCTGATTCAGCTGAAAGACAACCACTGTTGGATAATAGACCTCCCCACCATGCGGAGTTTGCTATAATCGCCACGCTTTGCAGGCAGGTTAGCGATCGCAGTGTAGCTGTAGCAATGTACCTACAGAGAATGCTGCTGCCTACAGAGATTCTCTGGTGAGTCCCTTAGTTGCCTCTTACGACACCCACGGCAAGTGATGGGATGGTGCTATTCTGTTACATCCGACACCATACGGAACACATAATATTACGCAATTTTTATCTACATTCTTCAGTTTAAAATTACATAATCTTTGTCTAGATCTCATATTCGAAACAACATTAACGCCTATTCAATTAATCAATCATAAGGTAGATTATACACAAATTGTATGATAACACTGTAACACAATTCTTAACTTATAAATATAATAAAGATTAAAACACTAAGTAACGATAGTGTTGTCAGTAAAATGTAGGCTTGTTTGTTTGGCACCTGATAAGGCGAAACATATCCTGGATGGGAAGTTATAGACACCAGTGCACGAAATTCGACCATTACAAAATAAAAATTGCTTTCTGCAATACTACCACGGACAAATTACTAACTGTTGCTAGTCAAACGCTCATTTTCACTTCAAGTTTTAATAAATATTTTAAATCAATTCCTTATGACAGGTAGGAACAGTTTGTGTGAGAAAAAGAAAAAAATCTCGGACTTCAACGAATATTAGAACGAAAAACAGCTGTCGAATTGGTCTGACATCCTCATAACTAAATGTGTTGCTAAGCTAAGTGCAATTAGCAACACATTAAGCCATTCATTTTTACTTTAGACCAGTAACCAAATTACTCAGCAATTTCGTCAGAATTACCAAGGAATTTTATTCCATTTATTTTATAAACCAATACTAATAGTCATGCATTGACATAGCAACACTAAGAACAGTTACAAAATCATAAGGAAAACGGTAGGATTAAAAAATACGTCACACCAGCCCGTCCCACAATTCAGAAACTTTTGATAACGAGTCAACTTCACATGGCAACGACACAGGAATTTCGATTATGACATCAATTTTAAGGCAAAACGTAAATCGAAAAACTACACAGGGGAAAAATTATTACATAAACCATTCGGGCGTAAAATACGTGGGTAAGACGACTGACAGGCCTGGTTGGTCTGCCAGGGTTGAGGAAGTGATGGAAAGAGTTACCGAAATGCAAAGGTCATATATAGAAACACAGGTGGATGTTAGACAGTGCACAAAAAAAGCCTTGATTGGTCGAGTCACGTCAACCGCATGCAATGTGATCGTTGGGCAAGTCTCCACACAGTGGGTGCCCGAAGACGGACGGCACCGCCGAGGCCCAAAAAGATGTGGTCTGGTGACCGGACGCGTACCATGAGGGCTGGTATGAGATGGCGCGGGAAAAGAATTCTTGGAAGAGCTTGGGGGCTGACTACTTATCTGTTGCTCCGCTCACTTCATCTCAACCACGCAACGGATTTTGATTCAGTTTTACTAATGAAAAGAGTGAAAAACGAAAAAAGGTATATTTTTTTTTTTGTGAATGGGCTAGCTCTTGACCTCGATCACGCCTGATGGAAAGCGATAGATGAGGTCCATGATGAAAGCGAGCGTGCCCAGAAGATGCCCTGAGGCACTGGTACTTCCACGCGTCGACGAAACACAGCAGGCTACTTGAAGCCGAACTCCGGTGGGATGGTGGTCGCGAACCAGGCGGGCGTTAGCCCTACCACCGCAAGGGAAGGATTGGCCAGTCTTATAAGGTGTTAGGTGTGACTGTACAGGATGCGCCGAGCGCTCGGTTCAGTTGAGTGTCTGATGGAACAAATTGCGCTACACAAGGAGGCTCCTTCATGCATCCCAAAACTTGATGCCGTGCCGTCACTAGTGTCAAATAAAAATGTGATACTCTGAATCGAAGAACACTTGACACACGTTCATTGGGTTTTCTATAATCTTCAGACGTCTGTAGACACATTATCAATAGTTTTGATAAAACTACATTAAAACCTATTAGATAATTTGTATTAGTCATATCCCTACCGGGCCAAGGATTGTCTGTATTTCTATTCTTGACAGGCTCGTTCACCTGATGTAAAGCAATGATGTGGTCGATAATGGACCACGCTTGCCTAGAAGAACCTGGGCCTAAACCACCAACTCTTAAAGCAGTATTACTTTAACATTACTTCCAGCGGAAAAGAGACAGCTATACGTCCTGTATAGCTCCGTCTCTTTCCCACTGAAGGATGATCGTACTAACGATACCTTTACGCTAAATGAAAAATAGAGCATTAATACTTGAAGTGTCTAAATCAACATGAGATTTTTACACATTAATTATAATATTTTGCGAGGATGGATGGGCCAGGATCATCATGCGGTGGGTGCCTGAGGCTAGGACGTTGTAACCGAGGCAGGCTTAAAAAACACTGGCGTGACGATTTGGACAGGTTCCTTGACTGGAGAAGACAAGAGATAAATTTACATGGGGTCCCCATGTAAATTTATCTCTTGTCTTAATTGCCCAATATTGAGAAACACAAGCCAAATTAAAAAAAAATACCTACGTTGCAATTTCACATTGTGAAACTGCCGACTGATCTTATTGTTGTTTTCAAATCCATCTCTTTAAGCGGATCAATAGTAGGTACTATCGCGTTTATAATGAAGCCGATATTGGAAAACCCTCACTACAAAACTGATTGGCACAAAATTATCCTGCATTGCATTTATATTATAAAGGTATGCGGTAGGTACAGAGAGTAAAGGCCCGCAAACCTCAGTTGAAAAGGAAGGATCCTCCGACCGGACGGTTGTTGTGTCCGGTGGGCAACTGCCCGATTGTTGATATTCGGACTGTTATATCTGTTCAAATCGCACGGTAAACTCTGATACCGCGATGCAGGATTTCGTTCAGTTAGTACGCAGCTGGCGGGATAGATGGCGTCGCGGTTCTTTTTGTTGCGATGTAGATTTTGCTACGTTGGCTTTTTGTGGCGGCTTTGATGTCGCTACAATATTGCATTGCACAAATGCAGCCGGCTAAGCTATAATTGAATTGACGTCAACGTAAAATTTATCGTGAACCCAAGGCCACCTACTTATCACTTTAGGCGAATATCCGATAAAAATAACGAAACAAACAGTCTGATCAATCTGATTACTAATACAAGTAAGTATTTTATCGAATCATATTTGTAATATCGTCAAGAAAACATCTATATAATTTTTAGTTGTATATAAAAGTCTATAGTCATGCAGAATTCGCAAATAAACCAAATGGTCATAGGTATCGGAATGGGAATCATCTGGATGCGAGAAGTTAACATACTTCTCGCATCCAGATGATTCCCATGACTTTCACGAATTCCAATCAAAAGAAGGTCTTTCGCAGAATCCAAAAACCACAGGCGTCGTGGGGCAGCCTATGTCCAGCAGTGGACGTCTTGCAATTGAAATGAGAAAAGATAATCATCTGTCTAGCTTTTTCCCATTTATTATTGAGGTCGGCTTCCAGTCAAACCGGATTCAGCTGAATACTAGTATTTTACGTGGAGCAGCTGCCTACCAGACCTCCACAACCCATTAACTGGGTAGCACGGTACTTCTTGGCAAGACTGGAGTCAGATTTTCTGGCTTCTGATAATAATCCGTAACGACCGCCAAAGATCTACAAATGACAGCCGAGACCAACGGCTTAACGTGCTTTCTGAGGCACAGAGGAGTCTCGGTATGTTAAGATGCTCACCCATTCACAGACCGACCCTGGCAAGCGTTGCTTCACCTAAAAGACCGAACTTTGCAGCTGTTATAACTTAACCATGAGCTGAAATGAATGAAATGAGAAACGATGATGGTGATTGATGAAGAATCATTGTTAACTTACCGATAGAAGGCCGTACAATAGAGACAGGCAGGTTACCGCTCTCCTTTATGAGCATATCTTCCGCTAGAGCCTTTGTAAATGTGTATGTGTTAGGCCGGTCACCTGAAATGTAGAAGAGAGAAACATTAATATATTGCTATAGAAGAATTTCATTTCTTGCGCGAAAGGCACTCACAATATCATCCAAGGTATTGACAGTAGCTTCAGATGTGATTTCTAACTGTTAGAGTGGCATCAGAAGTTAGGATAAAGCGTTATTGAGTTTTAGCTTTTAGATATTCTTAGGATAAGCCTGTATTTGTGCTTGGTTATAAGGGGTCTACTCTCTAAGCCCGAAGTCCGTAGTTTCGGCCTTAGTGTCGAGCGTTTTCTATTCCGTATCACCTACGGACTTACGATTAGTCCCGAACCCGAACTAAGAATAAATGACAACACTCATTCTTAGTTCGGGTTCGGGACTAATCGTAAGTCCGTAGGTGATACGGAGTAGAAAACATACCCAATTAGATTCATACTAAATGTGATTGTACTATGCGTACACCTCTGCTTATTGAATGTATGCGTTTTACTATTTTATGGCATTAAAACAATCTGCCTAGACTTTTGCCAAATATGATCATGTACGAAGTAATTAATTTATTGACATAAGCTTCCACTAAACAGGAAACTAGTATGTAGTAGGAACTCCATTGTTATAGATGGAAACAGTAATATGTATATTTTACATAAGTAATAATAAAAAAACAACTTTCACTATGAGATCAACGCTGAAATCGCGATTTTTTTTTTCGCGTTTTCGTCGGTAAGTAATCTATAATCGACTGCCCCATACATTTGTGAGCGCTTAGCTCGACAAAATGTATCGAACAGCTGATTTTATTTTTCGCGATTTCGTGGTTAGTCCCACAGTAAAAGTTATTCATAATGATGAGTACAGTGACCCTTCAAGAAGTATTGCGTTTATTCTGTTAAGGCTGCACAAGCCACGCATTTCTCCATACAATTTTTTTAGGATGATTTCTCCATTGTTTGACATTTTTTGTTCCAAGACGGGCATAATACTGTTTTGTCTTGTTGTGATCTATGCCTGTACCAAAACAGAATTTAAAAATATTTAGTCATTTTAAAGTTATCAGCCTCAAAATTTCCATATTTTAACCCGTAATTTAACGCAACTTTAGACGTAATTAAATAACAGAAGGAGTATGAAATCTCTAAAACTAAATGCGTACAGGAGTAGTTTATTTATTCAAGAATTTATATAACTTTACTTCGAATAAAAAAATTCAGTTATTTTGTCATAAGAACACTAATTCTAGAAGCCTACTCATCAATTTTTACGCGCCCGTTTCTAACAACAATGATTGTGCATTTCCCTTTCTCGCACGCCGCTTGATGAAATAGCAAGCGTTTAGGCCACGCCAACCGTTGAGTTCGACCGGGCGGCATGTATACTCTTAAACGTTGTATATTGTGAGTAATTTCTGACACTACCTTTTTATTCATCACCTTTTTAATTCCGTCAACTTCTAGAGTGAAATAAAGATCATCCTCTCTATCACACTCACCGACTAGGTCCGGTGTGATTCTGTCCACCAGCTCGTCCGGCAGGGTCTGTACGAGAGTCACAACATGCTCAGGATGCGCTGGGGGAGCATACACCGTCTCTTCAACTCGCTCGCGTTCACAGTTGCAGTAGGCTGTCGAAACGTGGACTAGAGCCTGATATTGAGAAAAAATATTTTTATTATTTCATCTTTATACCTATTATTACATTTCTATAAAAACCGGCCAAGTGCGAGTCGGACTCGTGCACGAAGGGTTCCGTAACATTATCTATAAAAAAAAACGGCAAAAAATCACGTTTGTTGTATGGCAGCACTTAAATATTTATTTTATCCTGTTTTTAGTATTTGTTGTTATAGCGGCAACAGAAATATATTATCTGTGAAAATTTCAAGTCATGCTATCACGGTTCATGAGATACAGCCTGGTGGGTGACAGACAGACGGTCAGCGGAGTCTTAGTAATAGGGTCTCGTTTTTACCCTTTGGGTACGAAAGCCTAAGGGCGTGTACGCACTATGCGGATAGCCGGAATGCGGTCAACCGACCGGTTAACCGCAGTCAAAAAAATGTATGAAAAATTAGTATTTATGCGCACTGTCATGCGGCTGCCGCTCAACCGCGGCCCGACTGACGGTCATCCGGACGGTTGCTATACCCACTACGCGGTTAGTAGTTTGCGGTCGACCGCCCGCCACTGACGAAAAATATTTCAAAATGTTTAGTCTCATCTCGAGTTTGCAAATAAGGATGAACCCAGTAGGTACCTTTTTCTTTGTTTCTTTTTCTTAATATAGCGCAAGTAAATATAATAAATAGCTGCGACTTCTTCAGCGTCCATCTTCGAAATGGTTCGATGAAACCGCAACGTTATCCTATCCGCACTTTCCGGTTGCGGTTACGGCTAGCCGCCGCCCGGTTAACCGCAGTTGCAACCGCGTCCTGCGGCTAACCGAACGGGCAGCCGCGTTGCGGCAAACCGTTTAGTGCGTACGTACCCTAAAAATTAATCCCTGTTTCCCTTGAACACGCCATAACTTCTGAACGACTTTACCGATTTCATGCATCTTTTATTAAAAGTTTTCTAATATTTTATAGAAGGTTCTTGCGGAAAGAAAATTTAAGAATATTGCGCAGAAAATATTATCTACGGGAACTGGAAAAAACGCGGGATATGCGCGTACATAGTCGCGGGATTGATAAATACAAAAGTCATTTAAATCAAATTAGGTTATGAGCCAGCACTTTTTGAATGTCCATTATAGGCCAGGCATAGAATCCTATGCCTGGCCTATAATGGACATTCAAAAAGTGAGAATGAAAATGTGAAAGAACCATCAAGTGAGAATGTGGTCAAACGTAATCACGTTTGACCACATTCTCACTTGATGGTAAGCGATGATATGGTCGACGATGGGGCACGCCTATAAGTTATCTATGTATTCACTTTTGGGTTAAAGAATTATGGTAAAGAAAATCATCGTATGCAATACTATCTTTACTTCTTTGAAATCGCCTGAAAGAGGATGGAAATGGGGTAGAAGACGAGCTAATGCAGTTTGGAAGAGAAACACAGTGCCTGGTAAAAGAGCCAAGGCATTTCAGTTCCCCGGCTCAAGCCGAATGGCAAGTGGCCGGGGAGAAGAAGAAGGCGGGCAAGGCAGCCAGGGCGGCCAAGAGGCGGGAGAGGAAGCGGCGGCAGAAGGCGCGAAGCGTCGCGGCTGCGCTCCGCCCCCCGAAAACCGCGGCTGTAGTTTTGACACTGCAGCCGGACGCGGCGAAGAGGGGCGTGACGTACGCGGACGTGCTCACCAAGGCGAAGGAGGCGGTGAACCTTGGTGAGCTAGGCATCGTAGGGGGCCTCCGGCTCAGGGTCACCATGACTGGGGCCCGGATGCTGGAGATCCCCGGGGCAGCCAGCGGCCCAACCGCGGACGCTCTAGCCGAAAGGCTCAGGGCGTCCCTAAGCGCGGACGATGCCCGAGTGTCCAGGCCCACCAAGCGCATCGACATGCGCATCTTGGGCCTGGACGACTCCGTCACACGGAGGCGGAGGTGGTGGCCGCCGTCGTTAGGACGGGGGGGTGCTCAGCAGAGGAGGTGAAGGCGGGCACCCTACGTCCTGACAACACGGGCATGCGCACCATTGTGGTGAGCTGCCCCGTGTCGGCGGCCAAAACCATCTCGGAGGGCCGAAGATTTTTGGTGGGTTGGGTTTCCGCGCAGGTCAAACTGCTGGAACCCCGACCTCTGAGGTGCTTCCGGTGCCAAGTGGGCCACCATGTGGGAGCTCAATGCACCTCGGAGGTGGACCGCAGCGGTCTATGTTTCCGCTGCGGTCAGCCCGGTCACAGGGCCGGCTCCTGCGACGCCGCGCCGCACTGCGTAGTCGTAGTCACACACACTGCGCCGCCCAGGAACTGATGTTCCTGAGCATGGCGCAGTGACTGATGCCTGTGGACGGCGAGCAATGGGTAGCTCGCCGTCCGATCAGAACAGGCCCGGGTTGACGGCGCGCTGTGTTCTACGCGCGTCAAACCAGCAGTCGTCAGCATGGGTCGGGGCCCGTTAGGGCCAGAGCCTACCAGGGTTGCGGATTTGTTCGAAAGAGTTACCGCGGCCCTGGAACGTAAAAGGCACTAAGAGGAGCATGGGTGGGTTTTAGTCAGTAGAAGTCTGACACTCCCTGCCGCTCCACCCAGAGCGGGAGGGGTCATTTGATGATTTCCCATCCAAAAAAAAAAAAGGCATTTCAGTTATTAAAATAAAAAGCCTGCTCAAGTAGGCACTCAGTTTCTATTGCAAAGCATGGGTTACCCTTAACAATATTCGTTTAGAAATAACATTTAACCATAGTTGTAAATTTTCTGAAAACGGTTTACTGACGTAATGAAAATGATTCATAAGCAGGAATTAATCTTGATCCATTCAAAGATCTTATCAGTAAAACCTTTCTTTTTTACCGAATTATAATGATTCAATTATACAGTCATAGAATGTTGAGTCATTGTAAAATGATTCATTTGCTACGATAAAACTGGCTAAGCACGTCATTTTCAAATGCACCAATTTATTTAATATTCCATATTTTATATTTATTCTTGGCTTATCTAACCACCAGGATGTTCATTCGAATGAGCTCAAAAGTAAGGAGTAAGTACCAAGTATGTTTTCGTTTTGGACAAGCCAACAGCATTCTGGTGGCAAGGTTCTTATAAAAAAAAGGAAGCAAAGACTAATAAGCCGGCAAATGTCTGATAAGTGTCACCGTGTGTGAAGAATCCCGTAAGCATTGCCATCTCGAAAACTTGAAATATCTCATGTAGATAAAGCACACCGGCTTCCATTACTGGTGTCCCAGCCCTTCAATACGAACACAGTAACGTTGCATGACATCAGAAAAAAAAATCGGTGATCTTATTTTTCCTCAGTTAAGAGCGTTTACGCGGTACGGCTTTTCATACAAACTTTCAAATCCTTATTTTTAGAAATTAATGAACCGAGTTAAATAAAACTTCGTCTAAATAGTTATCAGAATTTTTTTTCGAAAGAGAGTTCAGGGGGAAGGTATAGTGATTTTTCACTTTCTATAGAAAACTTAAAATCGCTCTCTCTCTCCCTCTAAAATCTTTTTCAAAAATGTTTTCTGATAACTACTTAGACCTGGATTTCTAGCGTATGCATACCAAGTTTCGTTAAAATCGGTTCATTAATTTTGAAGAATAAGGACTTGAAAGTTTGTATGAAATGACATATGGCGTACACGGTCTTAAGCTCTATCACAAGAAGATCTACTTGAGCAAAACCGGAGAAACATATACATAACCGCAGCCCTGGTGAAGGGCATCGAAATCCAGTACACGCGAGAAGCAAATAACCAGTTGATATGGCAACGCTTGAGGATATTGATTGTGACGAGAAAAGACTTAAGCTTAAAAACTTAGAAAAGACTAAGCTTAGCTGCTCAGTGCTCACCTCAAGGCTGAGCATCCGATGGCAGAGCTGCACCAGCTGTTGCGTGCCCAGCATGTTGATCGTGACGGATAACTTCAGCTTCTCGTCGAACTTCACCGTCGCTGCCGAATGGAACACCACTGATATCTGCGGGAGAAGAATGGAGAATATAGTCGACATTTGTAATACAAGGTGTTCAAGAAGTGAGTGGTCATATTAAGGGTGTAGCTGTTATGCAGTAAAGAAACAATTTCAAATAAAAAAATATTTACTATTTCTTCTTTTTTGAATTAAAATAAACACATCTTACTGCGTCAGTTTTAATAGTGATCTTTTATTTATTTATTTAAACTTTATGTATAATAGTGGTACAAGGGCGGACTTAATGCAACAAGGCATTCTCTACCAGTCAACAAACAAACCAAACCAAATTTTTTTGTCGTTTTTCGAATGTTGAGGAGACTGGACCCTAAATAATCTCATTCTTCTTCATCCTCTGAAGAAGAAGAAGAAGAATGAGATGACAGGACGATAATATCGCCGCGATTCAGTCGCTCGTAGAGGTTGGTGTATTACATTAAAAATTTGCGACTGTCTTCAAATTTCAGTGTTATATCACGTGTGGTCTATAAAACAATTTATGTATACTATGTTAATTTCGTTAGTTTGAATTATGTTCATTTGCTTTGAATATTTATTAGAAAGGTCATCACTTTTACCAATAGGTACTACCAAAATGTTAAAAACAGAGACATCGTGATACAAGTTATGTACCTATTTATTTTAAAAGTAAGTTACTTAACTTCATACTATCAAGTCTTCACGGTGTCACTAATTCACTATTGCCCTTTGTCACTAGAAGTTTTTACCATGCCTTTGTCCTGTGTGATATAAAAATAAAAAAAAAAAATGCCAAAATGGCCGTATCTTCGGAATAAAGCTTTTTTTTAAATTATGTGTACTACAGTGAACAATTCCACAACCTTGGCACACCTTTACACCCTGTTCTGCATACCTCTATATTACAAAAGATTTTATCTTACCTTTTGACAAAGCATCGTCTGATCTGCAGCACTGATGCCCAACTCTGGTTCGGTGATATCGCCGACTATTGGGACTATCTTGTTCAGCTCTTGAGGCCGCTCTCTCCGTAAGGTCTCGAACAGCTGGAGAAGAAATAGTCTTCATCAGCGATTGATTAGTATTTAAAATCTTGGATTCACCAAGAAACACTTAATGGCATCCAAATTGTAAACAGAATCTGTCTTATCAAGGAATATCAGGTTAACTAGTTAAAAGGTTGTAATGAAGCTGAGATGAGAAAAGCTGGTATACAGTTGCGTCCCGTTAAACTGGAAGTTCCTCATCTTCTCTACGTTGACGTAGATCCTATCAGACCTTATCATCATTAAGGAAGATAACGGTAAAATTATAACATGATAGTTGACAGGGGAGACTGAAAAAGATAAACATTTTGGACTGACCCTAAGTGACATGGAAAAAGAGCAAAATCAAGAAGTGAGTGAAAACATTCAAACAATACTTAATTTGAAATATGCAATAACAAAATGCTAATCATTAATACTCATGAAATCAAATACTTTGAGTTCAAAGTCAAAGGACAAGGGACTTTGACGAGGAGGGAAAACCAGGTCTTACATGAGTAAATCACATACAATAAGAATAACAGCACATAAGTGCAATGTAAACGGTACTCCATTTGAAGAAATAAGTGAGTAAATAAATAACTTATTAAGAATAAGGAAGCTTAACAAAACAATATTGAAATGGTCGTCATGACTTTAGTCCTTAATGTTCAGTGTACCTGTTAAGTACTTAAGGACTTTCAAGTACCCACACACTTTGAATATATTCTAATGATGCTTTGTCTTGAAAAGCAAGCAGAAAAGCTTAATGGAATTGCTGGCAGAGCAAATAAGGACAAATAATTAATATTTATGTAAATTGGTATGCTTACATATTATTTATTTTATTTAGAACCAGTTCTGGCTACAGGAGCTGAGGCAGACCACAAAGAAGATAAATAAATTGGAATGCGAAGGTTGGATGAGCGAGGCCCAGGATCGAGTAAAGCTGCGTGCAAGGGCGGAAACCTACACACAGCATTGGGGGGATACGTGTTGTAAAAGAGTGAGGGAGAGCGGAGGGAGAGAGAGGAAAGATTTTACCGTCGATTGCTTGTAATGAACATTCTGACTTTGGTAGCACAATGATATCCTAATTGAGAGGGCGATAAAGACCTAACCCATATCCAAAGAAGGTTCTTCGACTCGGATCAATCTATATAGCTGGTTTATTTTCGTTGTCATAGCGACTGATTCATTGTAGTGGAGGAAGTTCCCTTCAAAAGCATTGAGAATCTTCTTCCTCAATCGGTCTTAGATTAACCATCATCATAAACGTCATCTACGTTACGTACCCCAAAAAAAAGTAAAATAAACCATTTGACTGAACCTGCTAGTAAATTTAGCTGTGTTGTTTTATAAACAATAGCTAGTAATTACATAATTATCAAACAAAATACATTTCATATGCACAGCATATAGCCGAATTATCAAATAAATAAATAATAAGAACTAAAACAATTAAACATTAACATACAATTACATTTCATGAATTAAAGTTGAATGAAAATGTGAATGAGGAAGTAAATGATAAATTGAACAAATTCGGCGCTCGTATCGAATAAAAGTGAAAGAGTATTTTATTAAATTGAAATAGTATTTTATAAAATTATTTTATTATGAAAATATATTTCTAATTACATTGTTGTTTAATGGTAATGTATATGTTGTGTTTTTTTTTTTTATTATTGTTTTTAGTTTGTTAATTTAAAAATAACACTTTAAATATCAGTCTTCTTAGCCCATTGAAACTAGATGAGGCCGGTGTTTCCGAACTGAGTACTCTAAGGAGCAACACTGAAACAAACTCAGAAGTCAAGGTCTATTTATAAGACCAAACAAATTAATGTAATGGTCGAATCATATGAGAACCGTTTTGGGAACACATTCATTGTGCGTACAGCTAAGGAGTGAAATTCCCTGCCAGAGTCTGCGTTTCCTGATAGCTACAACCTGGGAGTATTTAAGTCAAAAGTGAATAGGTTATTTCTAGGCAGGCGTGCTCCATCTTCGACCACATCGTCGCTTACCGTCGGTGAGAAAGTGGTCAAACTCGTGCCTATCAATAGTACAAAAAAGAAACAATTTAGGTGGTATTTTAGAGAGAGGCTAGAATCTCAAAGGATTATAATAGGGTATCAATAGGATTCCCTTCAGCAAAACTCGCGTCAGATCTTCTGACTACAACGGCACGAAGATGATGGTGGATCATGATGAAATAAAAACGGATGATATCTATAATAAAAAATTGAAAAGGAAAAGTACGAATTAGTGAGCAACTGACCGGTGACTGTGTTAGCTCGGTGAGACGTGACGCAACATCCTGGCCCCGTTTCGGCCTCATCAGGAGGTAGATCTTCTTAATTTTTGGACAACTCCTCAACAGCTTTTCAACCAGCACCTGTGAAACATGGAGAAAACGGTTGGTTTAAAGAAAGTGGTTCCAAATGCTACATTTTGCAAGAAATCGCGAGAGAGGAAATATCGTTTCCTTAAGATTTATCAATATACAACTCTCGTGACTGTGATGAGTAACTGACAGACGTTGACAGGGGAGACTGACGCACAGCCGAAACTACTGGACGTAGAAAGCTGAAATTTAGCATGTAGGTTCCTTGGGGAGTCTAGGGGATCACTACACACGCGTACAAAGTCGCGGGCAAAAGTTAGTTAAATATAAAATGCGGCTTTTAACTTAACTAACTTTTAACGGCTTTAGCCGGCGATTTCGTACGCGCATGTTCCCGTTCCCGTAAGAATTTCGGGAAATCCTCTCTGTATCCATTGCCCGATTTCGCCCACTGCTGAGCATATGAGCCTCTCTTTTGTGCTAATCCCCACGTTCTTGCGCCAGCCATATCCAAGTTCCACCCGCAATGGCAACAATATCGTCTGCACATCTCGTTGCCGTACGACCCACTCTTCTTCATCCAGTCCGCGCACGCCACTCGGCACTGCCTTTATCCTCTTTTAGTACTCTCCAAATTTCAGCTTTCTACGACCAGTAGTTTCGGCTGTACGTTGTCTGTCTCACTCAGTCACTAAGTAACGGAAGAGTTTTAAATATATCGATATGTACTTTATTGCACACCAAATTGTAAAATTAGAGGGCACATTTTTTAACAATGAAGGGCTTTATCAAGCGATCTCCGAGGCTACGTGTCCATCTGCAACGAGGTTGCATGCAACTACTGAGTAAAATGAGATCAATTGCTCGATCGTGCCCTGCAATGTAAACCAACTTGCATCCGAGTTACTTGTAGATGGAAACGCGGCCTTAATGCCCGATTTCTGAAGTTTTTATCGGACGTTTAAATCTGTCGTGTAAAGAAATGAAAAACAGCATATAGATTTTGGGCTGTTGGTACTCTTTGAATCACATCGGTAATGTTTCGTTTATAAAAACTCCTATCCTGGCTTCTGTGCATCAAAATATGCAGACAAACGGATCAATGCAATGCCACCAATAATGCGGGGGAAGTGATTATTTGTGAACTCCAAACACATGACCGCGTGAAATTACTTGCTATAGGCCAGACTCACAAAATAGAGATTAAACCCAGGATTCTGTCAAAGCAAATTCTGTCATTGTTGCTACTCTAAATCTGCTGATTTCCACATATACGCTCAATACAATACATGAATACATCACAGTGCGTGTAGCTAAAGAGTGGAATTCCCTGCCCGATTCTGTGTTTCCTGATAGCTTCAACCTGGAGGTCTTTAAGTCAAGAGTAAATAGGTTATTTCTAGGCAAGCGTGCTCCATCGTCGACCACATCATCGCTTACCATCAGGTGAGATTGTGGTCAAACGTGAACCTACCAATAATAATTTAAAAAATCTCCGGGACCGTCCCTGAATTCCTATATCATAAGCCCATTTCTGTAATTAGGTTACTAGTTCAAAACAACGAATCCTGTTTCCGAAAGTGTTTAGATTAGATAAAACCACTATGGTATATCAACATATATAGCGGCTAAACTCGTTAATCATATAAAACTTGCACTGATAACGATATACCTATATTATCAAATTATTTTTTACTGATATCGTAATCAGTTTTTTTAATGAAATGTAGATCTTACATAATTTTTGTTGTATTATAGGGATATAATTTTACTGCTAGGCCAACTAGAGTTGAAAACATAAAATAGATTATCATCTGTTTTATGTTTTCAACTCTAGTTGGTCGGTCGGGTTGGAAGTTTACCTACAATTTCGTCGTTTTTTAAAACAGTACCTTTAGTAGGTTCATTGATAAGTCCATCGTGAAATTCTACAAGCTCATTTAGAATGAGCAAACACGTACAATTTTGTTTGATGTTTCAGCAATGGACGTTTGCTTGTTTGCATGATAGTACTGGTCCCGTTTATGATAGTTGAGGGAAAGATGCAGCCATTTTTTTGCTGTTCTAGTCTATCTTACTACCAATTATTTTTATCAATTCTGATTCTTCAGTCATTCACGAACTGTAGAAAAGGAAGGAGGAAGCGTGGGCTCAAGAAATAAGGAACCATTATAATACCTTCAAACTGATGAAACAGTATGAAGAGAAACTTCCCAGGATGCAAATTTTAATCCAGAAAATTCATGAAGTAACTAAACGACATGTGATGCCACAATTTGTAAGAATAAACTAAAGAAATCTAGTTTTTACCCGACTTTAATGAGGACCTATATGGCATCAGGGTTAAGGACAAAGCAGTTAATAAATAAATAAAATATATCTTGGGACAACTCACACACGGCCATCTGATCCCAAGCTAAGCAGAGCTTGTGTTATGGTAACCAGACAACTGATATACATACTTATATAATTTATAAATACATACATATTATAGATAAATTACACCCAGACACAGAACAAACAATTATGCTCATCACACAAAGTTTGTCCTGGGTGGGAACCGAACCCACGACCTCCGGCTTTGCAGTCAGGGTCACTAACCACTAGACCAACAGGCCTGTCAAAAGTTGGCAGTATCAATTAAGTAACATTGTCTTTTTGAAGCTTTGAGATCTTGAAAAAATTAGAATAAAAATCCTTACAGTTACAAGTAAGTAGGATACTGGCAAGCGAGTGGTCTAAAGTTTGATCCCCAATCATAACTGAGCATAAAAGCGTTGACGGGATATTCCAGTAAAGAGCAAATCATTTTTTCTTAATGAACACACGTCATCACAATTTCGTTATAATTGATTTCAGAGGCAGGGTAACGATACATCCACAAGGGTCTAAACCCCGGATTTTGAAAACTTGATCAAGTCTTAAAATAGTCCTGAAAACTCCGATAAAGGGTCAGAAAACAGAGACACAGATAATATAGTACAGGGGTTATGGTAAAAACGTTGGATTGACCATTTCATGAAGTTGTCGGCCATTTCACATAATGGTTGTCCACTTTATGAAATGTCCACGTCAAATTTAACCTATCCTGGGCCACTTCATGAACTGGTCGAAAAGTATGAGTATAAAGGTTAGTTTCCTTACCTTCCCCATGAAACCGGTACCACCAGTGACAAAAACAGACTTATCAGCATAAAACTCAGCAACTGGCACATACTCTTGGCTCCCAGGTACATAGTGCCCACCGGACAAGCAGGACGCCATCTCGAAATTATTTCCCTTCAGAATCTCACGCTTGTACACTTGCTAAATACATTAAAATTTGTCTAGCTTCCTCCAAAAAACATATGCGGGTTGTTCACAGTTTCTCTCCGATTGTTTTGGTCTAGTTTATCAACAGGTTGCGGGTTGTTTCAACATGGTTGTTTGTTTATACCTGGAAAGATAGAAAATAAAATTGGTTAGTGGGTTTTCATGCTACGATGAAAAAAACGTACAGCATTTTTTTCAGTAACGAAATCATTAACATGCTTGGTATCATGATGATACCTATAGTGGCCGATTTTAGTTTCAAATAAAATTATAGTCGAGACATCTACACAACATTATATTGTAAATATTGTAATCCTGAATTACATAGGTAATTATTTTAATTTTTAAATAGGAACGGTCTTAGAATACACCCTTGCGGTACTCCCTGAGCCAATTAGTTGTAGTATTGGAAATTATGTAAACTTTATAAACATTATTCACTGTTGAGATATCATTAGTTTTAGTTTCATCGTTACTGTACCCTGCAGTAAAGGAACAGCGTAATTTGTATACTCCTGAGTTCTGTCACACTATATGCTTACAGGTCAAAATCTTAGTCAAAATCCAAAATATCCAGTAAAGGTACAATTTTGCAGAACCTTGTACCAGTGCTTTAAAGATCTCCTTCGATTATTTTCGTGTCTAAAAATACCCTGATTATTTGACACCTTTTTACACTATCGTTATCTTAATTGCTTATCATAAATAGGAAGTATTTAAAACACTCCCTAACCTCAACCTTCATGTATATTGCAATAGTAACCAAAATCATGATTTTTATTACCAAAACATCCTTGCGATTATAAGGTCAATTCGTTCGCTAAAACTTAAAAGTTCATTAGCTTTGAACAAGGATTTATTTGAAACACAAGAAAAATTGGTTATTAAATTCCATATTTGGAACTTAATGTGACAAATGTAGTGATTTAATGATTCAGCATTTAGCCAAATACAGTTGAATGTTACGTCAAATGTCTTATTCTTCCATATACATTTCTATTAAAAAGGAAAAACTAATTCAATAAATGTTTTTAAAGATTAGGTTCTAGGAAATATGTATTACGAAACGCTGGTTTACCAACTCATAACCAGAAGCGGAGGAAGAGACATGGAGAAGAATGGAAGACTTCTAGGGGAGACCTTTTGCCAGCAGAGGCACTGTATAAGTTGAAAATAAAAACCGGCCAAGTGCGAGTCGGACTCGCGCACAAAGGGTTCCGTACAATTGCCTATAAAAAAACGGCAAAAAATCACGTTTGTTGTAAATAATTCAATTAAAATAAAACAAATATTTAAGGGGGGCTCCCTAAAAATATTTGTTTTATTTTAATTTAATTATTTATTTTTAAAGTGATTAGCTAACTAAATATTCTGTGAATATTTCAAGCATCTATCTGTTGCCGTTATCAATATCGAGTAAAAACGAGCAAAAAAATCATGTCTGTTGTATGGGGGCTCCCATAAAACAAACATGATTTTTTTGCTCGTTAAATACTTATTTTATTCTGTTTTTTCAGTATTTATTGTTATAGCGAAAAAAGAAATACATCATCTGTGAAAATTACAACTGTCTTACTATCACGGTTCATGAGATACAGCCTGGTGACAGACGGACGGACGGACGGACAGCGGAGTCTTAGTAATAGGGTACCGTTTCTACCCTTTGTATACAGAACCCTAAAAACATTAATAATAATAATAGTAATAATATAATATATTAATATAATAACTTAGCATTGGTACCTACTGTTTTGGGCCATACCCAAAACCATAGACAACTCCCAATAAGGAGACCCAATGCCAATGTCAGATGTTCTTCAAATTCTTTATGTCTACGTAAAATGCCAAGGCATTAACAAGTTTAAGGCTGAACAGTTACAAAGCTCTGTAGGTCATATAAATATTCATCTAATATTATAATCGCAAGTTACATAATTGCAATCACTAAGTTCTTCCGGAAAATTGAATATTGATAGAGGTCGTAAAAAAGCCTATGTTAATAAAAATTGCCAAACAGAAGCAACTGGTAGCAATTAACAAGTTTCTTACAGCGATTATAAAAAAAATTCTTAATTAGTCTAAAAATAGTTCTGTAGTAGATTCATTCAGAAAATTAAAGTCCATTATGAATGATACTACATCGCATTGATCATAGATGTGAAGCCTTTCCCGAACTATGTTGGGGTCAGCTTCCAGTCAAACCGGATGCAGCTGAATAATAGTGTTTCATCGAAAAATGTTAAGGAACATCATCATATCAGCCGAAAGACGTCCACAACTGGACATTAAGCCTCTCCTAAATGGGCAGTAGCTGTTGCAATGTTACCTACAGAGAATGCTGCTGCCCATTCTCTGGTGAGTCCCTTAGTCGCCTCTTACGACACCCACGGGAAGTGATGGGATGGTGCTATTCTTTTACGTTTGACACCATACAAAACAAAACATAAAGGAACATACCCAACACTAAAAATATCATCAAACAAATTGAATAGCAAGGACTCTCTACCTACTGGTTCAGCATTATGTAGGCTGTAGGTGGGTTGAGGCCGTCTTTCAGTCTTACAGGTAGCACCTGAATGCCAGTTTTTCCCATAGAGCGACTGCCTTATCATCATCATCATCATATCAGCCGAAAGACGTCCACTGCTGGACATAAGCCTCCCCCAAGTGTCGCCACAACAATCGGTCCTGTGTGTCTCGCATCCATTGGCTACCCGCGACCCTCACCAGGTCATCGGACTGCCTATCTGATCACAACATTATCTGGGTAACACGATACTATTTGGTAAGACAGGTCGTCTGTCTCATAACGCCGGCCTCTTATAAATTCTAAAACTACTTAGCCGATGGTTTTAGTTAGCATAACTTTCAAACACTACTTGAAATTTTCTATTTTAAATAATTGTGTATCGTACATACCTCTACCTATAAAAATATTATAAAAATCACCGTCGCTCTATTTAGTTATTCTCCTTAATTAGATATGTTTCTGTAAAGAAATTATTGCAAGGTTATTTTCAATCCAAACTAGGTGTCTACTACAGATTTATTTGTCCAGAATCGAAAGACATTGTTTCGATTCAAGAATATGCCAAAATAGAAATTCCACAGCTGGGCAACGGCGGGTTGACGATACCAAACTTAGTGTTTACACTAAGTTTGGTATCGTCAACCCCCCGTACTGTAAATCCAGGTTTTCTTTCGATGTCTTGCTTCTACTTAAAACCAACTTTTTAGTTCTTTACATCATCATAAATAAATATGAACTGTATTTGAGCGCACTTAAAATAGATGCATCGTGTCTTTTCAATGAAACGATAATATATGGTGGGGTGAGTTTCCTAGTAAAATATTAAGGATAATGATTGTTGTAGAAATCTTAGACAGTTCTAGGTCATTCATTGTCTGCAAGTCTGTAAATATCCATGTATTGTATTTAAGATTTCACGCAATATCAACAAAGGATTACGCTTTGTATTGCTTGACAAATTCTACCAGCTGATCCCAAATAACATTGGACAGCTTGGCAGAAAGGACTGTAAACAGTTTCTGACTGTCATGGATAAATGACATTGTTTAGTTTATTACAATCTGAACTCCTAACCTCTTAAACTATGTTATGCTGGTTTTCGAAGCCCATATAAAGAAGAATCTGGAAATCTTAACATAACCTTTACTAAATTTGATCTTACCTAAGAAGCTGTACAAATAAAATTATTATTTTCTCCCTGTTTTCCTCTCTTAGATCAATCGAACGTCAATGCGTTCAGATTCAAAGTATTTCACAGAAAAAGTACTTGTATTTGGCTTTCGAATACATTTTTATTTATTGCAATCTCGCCCTGATGTAAATGCTAAATTATATACATTCATGTACAAGTTCACCATTAATTGAATTCTTATTTTATCAGTTTTCATACGACAGGCGAAATCTATACCTTCATTTTGACGTCTGCGATCAAATTTATTTTATTTTAATTTTACTTGGCTATGGCCAGTTTCTAGAAATGAGGTTGAAGTTCATTTTGAAATAACGTGGTCGTATGAAGTTGATTTCTGAATTTAAAACGTTTTAGGAATACAATCATTGTGCGTACGAGTGGAATTCTGTGCCTGAGTCCGTGTTTCCTGATAACTACAATCTGGGGGTCTTTATGTCGAGAGTGAATAGGTTACTTCTAGGCCAGTGTGTTCCATTGTCGACCACGCCATTTAGATACAGTTTCCATTATTAGAAAGAGTGACAATCGAGGAAGGTTTGCGTGTATAAATTACACCCGTGCAAAGCCAGGGCAGGACGCTAGTTTATTCTTATCAGAAACATATTTTCAGGGTTAGTATCTGTCATAGATTAATGCATGACTACCTTTTATTAATCACGAATGAACGAACTTATCATTAGACATTTAATCATCGGAACTATAATCATTAATATCTACATAATTAGGTCACATGATTTTAAATATAAATTTTATAATGATATGACGCAATTGCGCGGACATTTATGTACCTAATAAGCTTAGTAAATAATGGCTAGGTTTTCCTGGGTGCTCTTATATGGACTTGTAGCGGCATTAATGCCACCACAAAAAACCAACGTAGCATAATCTACATCGCAACAAAAAGAATAGCAACGCCATCTATCCCGCCAGCTGCGAACTAACTAAATGAAATTCTGCATCGCGGTATCAGACTTTTTCGTGCGATTTGAACACATACAACAGTCCGAATATCGACTATCGGGCAGTTGCCCACCGGACACAACAACCGTCCGGTCGGAGGATCCTCCCTTTTCAACGACTTTACTCTTGTGTGGTCTTACGGCTGTCAGCAGTTTGCATTGCTCCACTTAGTGTTTGAGAAAAATAATGCTTTTGGCCTATGGATCTCTGATTGCCCCCTACTGTGACGTGCCGATGCCATCATAATTCAATCGTTGTGAGAGAGAGACGTAGTTATTCAAGACGTTGCAGAATTTGTTCGAAAGAGTCACCGCGGCTCTGGAACGCAATGGGCAATAGGAGGAACACAGATGGGTTTAAAGTCAGTAGTCTGACATTCCCTTCCGCTCCGCCCAGAGTGGAACGAGTCATTTGATGATGTAACAGACAGACAGACAGAGTTACTTTCGCATTTATAATAATTATTAGTAGGGATAGGGATTAATGGGTCCTAAATTGTGAGCTGTTACATTGATGTCGGTAATAAGTATGGCAAAGTAGGTAGGCGTAAGTAGGTAGGCGCGGCGGCTGGGGCGTGAGGGCTGTCTCTCCCTCACGTGGTTGGGGGCCTTAAATTCATTTGAGGTCACCACAGGATAGTCCGAATAAGCAGTTGATAGCCCTAGCGTGTGCTAAAACTGCAAGCGGCCTTTTAAAAAAAATGTGAAATTCGTCGTAAACTTATTTTTAGACCCTGCTGTTTACCGACTACAATTTTGATTGATATCTAAAAATTTTCCAGGCCAGATTTCTTAGGCCCATGTTTTATCACTATGCACATACATAGGACTCCTATCGGCAATGCTTATCGGTTGATAACCGATAACAATAAAGAGGTGGGTACTGACCGGTGTACTGCCGTAATGTACCATTCGCAGAAAGCATGTTACGATACGCTGTCATAAAATCCGAGTAACATGCGCGTGTTCGTACTCGTTTCCGAGTACTGTCTGCACGAATGCTCGTTTTGTTACATGTTACATTGCGCCCGTATCACCGGTTACTATAATACCCATATACCATTGCGTTTAGGTATATTATTTTCATCAAAATCGAATTTAAATTTACTCGTTCGAGTAGTTATTCTACAAACAACACTACAAGCAGCTAAGGCCCCCAAAGACCCTTAATCAGCGTGAAATATTTCACGCTTCCTGTGTGTGGAGGCGAAGCCGCAGGAACAAGTTAGTTTGTTTATTATTTTTGTTGCCAAAACCTAAACTTGTAACCGCAAGGTCGAACAACAAATACCATCAATATTATACAAAACGTACCAGTAACGTAAGAGTTTGACTGACAGACAACGTATTTTGGGAATGCATGAAGGAGCCTCCTCGTGTAGCGCAATTTGTTCCATCAGGCACTCAACTGAACTGAGCGCTCTGCGCAACCTGGACAGTCTCACCTAACACACCTTATATGACTGGCTTATCCTTCCCTGGCGGCGGTAGGGCTAACACCAGCCTGGTTCGCGACCACCCTCCCACCGGAGTCCAGCGTCAAGCAGCCTACTGTGTTTCGTCGACGAGATTATCGGTTTCTGGTTTGTTCTGTATTCTGAGGTTTTTCCCGTGGTGCTTAGCAACTATGCTTAACCCAGTTATATAAATATTTCCCATGGTGCCTATTGGCCTAGTTCTGTTCTGCCTCTTGCTTGATAAGGGGGGAAGTGGAAATTACTTATAATAATTCCTACTCCTCTGCTGTTATTTTCTGATTAATTTCGTTGCGGGATCCAAGACAATGGAATCGTTTCTCTGAGACTCGTCGAGCTTCATTGACTCGGCGTTTTTCTGGTAGTCACCACTATTGATTCTGGCTTTCAGGAGTTGCAGTGGTTAGGAATGTGTGACGGGCTTGTCCTAAAAAAAACTGGGACTTAGCGTGGTTTACAAGACACGGAGGAATCCCTGTTTTGGTGAACGAACCCACCCACGGACCGACCTCGTGGTCGCCACCTTTGCTTAACCTCGAAGATCGACCACGTAGCCACGAGCTCTTCTTAAATACCATACTATTATATCATAGTCTTAAAACTAGATATTCGCAGTCCAATAAAAACATAGCGAAATTAATTCATATGACCGTGGCACAGTTTTTAAATTGATAGCTACACGAGGTGTTAAGTATAACCGGATGCTCCGGATGCTTATAAATTGGCTGTCATGTTATATATTAATCGTTTAATATTCGATTATTATTCAAGCTTCATTTGTTTTGAAGATGAGCACAATTCAAAGTAATTGAACTGGACTGATTTGAATTTCAATCTATGTATGTCGCAGCCAACTAACTTAATCAGCCGTTTTATTAAAAGCCTAGCCTTTTTATTTAACTGCGCCAATTAACCAGCAACATAAGTGACATGGGCAAGTCAGTAAACGATATTGAAACAAAGATGTCGCTTAGCTCGCAGACAAATAGGCGGCGCAGTTAAATGAAAAGGCTAGGCTTTTAATGAAACGGCTGATTAAGATAATTGGCTGCGACATGTACATTTTCTTTTTTTGCTTAAATTTTTTCATTGCCTCGTTGGTCTAGTGGTTAAACGCGCTACCAGGTCCTGGGTTCGATTCCCAGCTCGGGGAATGTGTTAGTAGGTTTTTCAAGAATTTCGTTTATTTTTGAAGAGCTCGTGGCTAAAGAATAACAGCCGCACGCGTAAAAATCTAACACACGTATAAATTCAATAGCTGTTCCTGCTAAATACTCTCACCTATAAACCGCTTCAACCGAATTTGGCAGGATTATAACATTAGCAGCAGGCTTGGCGTATGAATTAGAACTCGTTTTAATAGAGACTACACGTGGGATGATTTGTATAGTAACGAGTTTGATAAAGGATTACGATGTAGGTACAGCGTGAAACATTTCAGTTTCTGAGTTTTCATCATCATCATATCAGCCGATAGACGTCCACTGTTGGACATACGCCTCCCTAAATGGGGGGATTTGCCATAATCGCCACGCTTGGCAGGCGGGTTGGCGATCGCAGTGTAGCTGTAGCAATGTATAGAGAATGCTGCTGCCCATTCTCTGGTGAGTCCCTTAGTCACCTCTTACGACACCCACGGGAAGTGATGGGATGGTGCTATTCTTTTACGTCCGACACCATATGGAACGTACAACCATAATGCTATTATTCTATGATGACCCGAGGGCATTTCCCATGACAAACTTCCATCCCATACACACTTTTATCTTCTGTTGATTAGGAAGTTTATTTAAAAATCAGCCAAGTGCGAGTCGGACTCGCGCACGAAGAGTTCCGTACCATTATCTATAAAAAAAACAGCAAAAAAATCACGATTGTTGTATGGGAGACCCACTTAAATATTTATTTCATTCTGTTTTTAGTAATTGTTGTTATAGCGGCAACAGCAATACATCATCTGTAAAAATGTCAACTGTCTAGCTATCACGGTTCATGAGATACAGCCTGGTGATAGGCAGACGGACAGACAGACGGACAGCGGAGTCAAACAAATACTAAGTGTTCTCCTTTGTTGTGTAAAGTTTATGTTAAAGATGCTTGTACCTATAACCGTTGAACGGATTTGGAATCATCATCTGCCTTGCCTTTTCCTAACTATATTAGAGTCGGCTCCCAGTCAAACCGGATTCAGCTGATACCAGTATTTTACGTAGATCGGCTGCCTACCAGACCTCCACAACCCATTAACTGGGTATCACGTTACTTCTTGGCCAGACTGGAGTCAGATTTTCGGGCTTCTGACAATCCGTAGCGACTGCCAAAGATCTAAAAAAATGACAGACAGGACCAACGACTTAACATGCTTACCATAAATAGAGATAACATAGTAAAAACACATAATAAAATGTTGTACCTTTTTATATTCTCTAACCTCTATGTGGGCCGTTATCCACCACGTGGGTCCAACCTCGTGGATAACGGTCCACTGTCTCTCACAGAGAGGTAGCCTGTCCCTGTGGGAGCACTAGTTTAGGGTGACTATACTCAAGCTACTATTATCTCGATGGGTTATAATACCACAAGTTCGAACTTCACAGACCCATTCTCTCCCAAACTGACTCCTAAACTAAGGAAAAATACAAGTATAACTCAATTGGCTGATGATCATACTATGCTAAGTAGGTAAGTACTTTTATCTCGATTTACCTATGCTGTTTTTGACTACCACGCGATAACACTATGTAGTAGACACAATCGACTACAGAAAACAGGAAAAAAAACCCAAAAATTACCCAATTTTTAGTCACATACAAAACCTACTATCCTGCTTACCCACCGAACTAGAAAGCGTGCGTACCGTTAGGTTAGGCGAATAGAATCAATAAGGACAAGGTCGTACATTGCCCTCGGTACCCGGCGTCGACGCCCAGGGGCGAAGGACTAGGGAATCTGCCGCGTTTACACAAGGGAGAGTTAGTGGGGCAACCTACTGGCTTAGTGACACTGGCGTAGTATTGACTTGAACTTTGAAATGACTTGAAAGGCCCGCCTAATTTGTATCGCACTGATTTATCAATTTACAGAAAATATATAAGGGTTCTACAATTTGTCACTGACGAATTAGCTTCAAACAATGTCAGAAATAGATGTTAAATAATTGCGTTTCTAACATTGCTGAGATGAAAGGTACTGTTATGATGATGACACTATTAAGAGCGAACAATCAGCGATTTCTGTTCGTTTCAGATACAAACTAGGTATACTGGATACATTTTCTGTTATCTAACATATAAATACTAAAAAACACAGAAACTTAAATAAAAAATAATTGTACTTTTTAATTATTCGCTGTTACAACAGCGAATAATTAAAAAGAGAATAAGCCGAACTTGGAACAATGATTCACATCGAAAATAATTGTATGGTACTGTCACGTTAATACTGGGCAAGTAACTTGACCAAAGTGAATGCGCCTTTCCTTGTAACACTCAAATGCTTCTATGCGGGAAGTTGGAACGAAAATGTAGAACCGAAGTACTCACAATGTTAGACAATCTGTCGTATAAATTGGAGATAATTGTCATAGAACAACAATCTTTATGTCAGAGATCACAAAGTTCACATTCTATTGCAAGCTGTACTTTTGGGGACTTTTAAAAATTATAAATAGTTATTGGAAAATCAACTTAAAATACAGAAAGCTTAAGTCGATATTTGACTTGTTATCTCTAAATATGAATTAAAGTGTAGATTACTATTGAAAAGGCTACAGCATAATCTTCTTCTTAGCTAAAACTCTTAATTTTCCGATTTAAATAATTGTGTTTTGTTGTGTTCGTAGTTGATCGATGCGAGACGCACAGGACAGGTTGTTGTGGCGATACACGCGCGGAGGGGGAGGCCTATGTTCAGCAGTGGAAGTCTTTCGACTGATATGATGATGATGATGATTAGCCAGTATGATGATGCCTCATCTGCCTAGTCTTTTCCCAACTATTTTGGGGCCGGCTCCCAGTCAAACTGGATCACAGATTAGAGACATAGATAACGCAAGTATCACGATCTGTATGAAAACCAAGCGTGCCATTTTTTGACTACCTACTATGACGTCACCACAAGCACTATTAAGTGATGGGGAAATCAAATCGATTCAAAGACGCCACCACGTGTGGCACTTAACTGTGCACTGGATGCAGCTTTTTGCTGCAGATTAAGCTGAATACCAGTATTTTACGTGCAGCGGCTGCTTACCAGACCACTACAACCTTTTGACTGGATAACACGGTACTCCTTGGCAAGACTGGTGTCAGATTTTCTTGCTTCTGACAATCCGTAACGACTCCCAAAGATCTCCAAATGACAGCCGGGACTAACGGCTTAACGTGCTTTCCGAAACACGGAGGAATCTCGGTATGTTAAGATGCTCACCCATCCACAGACCAACCTCAAAAAGCGTTGCTTAACCTTGAAGATCGATCCGTCCGGCTGTTATGATTCAGCCATGAGCTCCTCATGATGATGATGATGATGAACTCGTAATTGCCTGATCACCACAGCTGAAAGCTCGCCAACTTATAACGAATTGAAACGAATAGATGACCATTTTCCACTACCACGAATTCCGGCCATTAAGCTCTACATACTAAAAAATATATTCAAAAATCCAACTAACCAACAAATAGAAAAAAAACTTAGAAACATGCTTGGCTTAGCCCCCCGGCTTTGCACGAGCTCAAATCGCTCGGGAGCCATTAAATTGGCACACAAAAACTACCTGCATTTTACCGATTTTCAATCCGTTCCAGTGCCAAGTGCCAAGTTTCTTTGAGAAATATCCACCAATGTGGTTGAATCGAGTTTTTAGTATTATTTGTTATTTAGAAAGTTTTTAAGGGATTTCTGTGAATGATAGATCGAGGAACGATAAAGGAAACGGTGTGGTTAGAAAAACAATGTTGAGACTAAAATAAAAAAAAATTGTTCATCGGCATAATTCACAATTTTATAATTTCCAAATAAAAAGGTACAGTAATCGTAGTACATCTGTGTTTCCTGATAGCTACAACCCGGGAGTCTTTAGGTCAAGAGTGAATAGATTACTTCTAGGCAAGCGTGCTGCATCTTCGACCACATCATCGCTTACCATCAGGTGAGGTAGAGGTCAAACGCGTGCCTATCAATAGTATAAAAAGGTAAGCACGAAGAAGAAAAAATAATTGAAGACAGTCCATTAGACACACATATAAAAAATAACCTGAATAGTGACAATAATATTAACTTTAACCTTCTTTTCAGTCAGTTTTCTGGTTAAAGACATTTAATTCTCATAAAGAAATAACATTTCACTTACATGAGAACAAATAGATAATAAAAAGTAATCATTGTCCTTCGACACTCGGACTTACAATAATTCTCACAAATATTTTAAAATTCTTGAGCGTACCCACAACCAAATATTATTAACTTACGTTGTTTGGAGACAATGAATAAGGTTTGTGGGTACTCCCAAAAACTAAGTTGAAAAAATACCCTGCTTGACGATTAAGAGTGTGATTCCATTTCATTCCATTCCAGTTTTACAGTCAACTTCTATAAATTCGACCAGTAGGTAAAGTTTAGTCCTAACCCATTGAGGTATTTTACTGAAAAAATCTAATTAGTCCGTCAGATAGATTTCCAAAAAATATTAGACACGTATTTTTTCTTTTTCCACGTAAACAAATAATGAAGACGATACAGTGCGTTTGAAAACTCGTATGACGTCACATTTCAGTACACTTTATAACGGAAAGTGACGTCATAAGTCGATCTTTGATGTATTTTATCTTCGTCAATTTTTATTGATATCATAAAACAAAAAATACATTTCCAATATTTTTCGATAATCTATCTGGACTAAATAAAATCATATTTTTTTTTTTACACAGTAGCCATCTGCATTTCCTTACATCTTGAAAAGTTTTTTAGACATTTATTGTCGCCGCAATGATATTGACTTAAATTTAAACAGTTTTTAATTACGAGAATTTGCCTTCAGGGTTACTGGAAACTGGAATTCGCAGTTTAATACCAATAAGAACCAAGTGATAAACAGACTAGCCGGAGGATTTAAATGCCACTTTATTCATAAGTAGGTTGGCTGTTTAGATGGGTTCATCCGTCGAATGAACAGAGTATGGAGTCGTTGTGCCGGCAACGAATAGATGTTGCAGATATATGTAGCTGCGCAATTGGGTATTTGACTGCATTTTAAAATGCAACTTCACTAGGTGCAATTTCACTAGGTTTTGAGGAATTGCACCTAGTGAAGTGGACACCTAGTGAAGTGCACCTAGTGAAATTTTCTGTAGCCTTCATCTTGCGCCACAGTCATACTACTGCGCACTTGAGGTCCTAATAACTGCGTCAGCGGACTGCATACCTAGAACAGGCAAGGGATTTTCGGCCAGGGTTGCGGAATTTGTTCGAAAGAGTCACCGCGGCCCAGGGGGTCTACTCTCTAAGCCCGAAATCCGTAGTTTCGGCCTTAGTGTCGGGCGTTTTCTGCTCCGTATCATCGACGGACTTACGATTAGTCCCGAACCCGAACTAAAAATGAATAAGTACAAACAGTTGTTCTTAGTTCGGGGTCGGTACTAATCGTAAGTTCGTAGGTGATACGGAGTAAAAAACACCCGACACTAAGGCCGAAACTACGGACTTCGGGCTAAGAGATTAGACCCCCTGGAACGCAAAGGGCATTTGGATTTCCCATGGCAAGGGATTTTAGCAAGAATAATATTTTTGCGTTCTATGCTGAGGAGAAGAAAACCTAGAGAAAAGACAAGACGCAGTTAATCTGGCTAGACTTTACCATACAAACGTTAGGCTTGGCTTCGAGTCTAACTGGAAGCATCTGAATACCTAACAGTACTTTACATGAACGACTACCAACCTGAACCCCACGACTGTTAGATTTTCTGACTTTGTTCTAACCAAAACGACTGTTAAATATTGCTCCATAGGAATAATGACAGTTAAAGAACAGGGGCCTAACCACCAACTCTTAGAGCAGTATTACTTCAATATTCCTTGCAGTGGGAAAGAGACGGAGCTATACGTCCTGTATAGCTCCGTCTCTTTCCCACTGGAGCCCAGAGAGTGCCACTTCATTATGTTTGCACACACTTGTGCATTATGGAACATGCAATATTTTCATTTTGCTTTCATTTTGAAGAATTCAATGTAAAATAGACCGTAAAGGTATGAAATTAAAATGCGGTTTTAAACTGACAGTTTAAATTTGCGCGCGAAAACGGACGATGAGTCACTTCTGGCTGTCATTGATGATGAACTGTCATAATTCAAAGATTTATTGTCATAACAGCAGTGACGTCTCTAGTCGCTGATTGAATTTATTGTTTTTAAATACATCCTGTTTCACGTTGTTTTAATTCGTAATTATTGTTTAAAATAAATATAAACTGAATTAAAAAAGGTTGCAGTGGTTATCACTTTAATCACAACATTTTCATAAATTATGTATTTGCATCTCCCCTATTATATCTCCTGAGTAGGTTAGTTAGGGCCAATTTCACCAATGGAACTGAACGCGATCAGTGAATAAACCAAGTTTATGAGCTGTCAGTGTCATTATTTTTCTATGGAATATTTACACCGCAGCTCTTGAACGCAGTTTAGATGTACTGATCGCGTTCAGTTTCATTGGTGAAATCCGCTCTTACTATCTGTTGGGACGGTCACCGTCATCGAATATTTTTCAGGTGGCTAACTTTTGACAGTGTCATGTGTAGCAGTGGCCGCTGAAGCATCTCGGGCTCTATGGTCAGATGTCATCCGTCGAATGGTATGAGTCCCGAAAATGAACGTGGGTGATATTAGATACGGTCGGTAGTGATCATTGTTTTAAGTACTTAGCTCTACTTTCTAAGACAGAGAGCTGTCAATATACTTAGGTACCTATAGTTGTCAAAAAATAAAAGGCCCGTTTTGACAGCAGGATACAACAAAGAGATTTCATGTCTCTTTCATACTTACTAGTAAAGTAATGTTGTATCCTGCTGTCAAAACGGGCCTTTTATTTTTTGACAGCTTTAGTAGATTTTTTTTACAACTAGTGCTTGCCAGCAACTTTGACCATATCATTTTTATAATCTTTCCCGCCGGATACAGCTGAATATCAGTATTTTACGTGGAGCGGCTGCCTACTAGACCTCCACAACTCATTGACTGGGTAACAAGGTACTTCTTGGGAAGACTGGTGTTGCTACTCATTATATATCGTCTTCATTTTTACCCAACTACATCAGGAGGTAGGGCTGCTTCGACAGTATTAATTAGGTATGTATTTTGTCTCAGTGACAAAAGATGTGTCCATTATTTTTTGGTTAACTGACGAACTATTTGACGAACTATTTGTAAATTTTAAGATTCAACACCATTTTAACATGACATTAGTAACGAGTCAGTATCTACTAATTTCTGATCAAAAAATAAAATAAAACTTTAGCCTAATAAACCACTCTTTGTGGCCACTAGAGCGAACGAGTGAACGAGTGAACGAAATTATGACAGCAAAGACGAGCATTTTCACTTTCGACACAATTAGAAAGTAAGGTAAGCAGTTGTATGCTTTTCAACATGTTGAAAACCGACTCATCAAAAATAGGCCAATAGGCCAATCAAATCATTGATCTAACAACCTGTACTATGACGTAACAATTAAAAGCCATCAATATTTAACCTCTCAGCAAGAAATCTGTAGTTAATTCTTGCTTAAATTTGTAAGTCGTGAAAGACGAAAATTATACCAAGGGAACATACTCCCGGGATAAAAAGTATCCTATGTGTTATTCCAGACTATAATCTACCTCAGAGGTGCCAAGTTTCATCAAGATCCGTTCAGTATTTTTGGCGTGATTGAGTAACATGCATCCATCCAAACTTTCGCATTTATAATTTAGTAAGTAAATATTAGTATAGAAGCTTAGATTTATTTTTGTGAAAACCTTACATCACAATTCGTTTACATCTTTCTTTCGTTATTCTTGTCTCCCGTAGCATAAACAACAAATAATTACTAAGTGGACATTGCTGTTAGTAGTATATTAAGTATTTTTATAAGAAAATCCAGGTATTCATTGTACTAAGTACTGTCTTTATCCCGAAATAAAATAAATGAATGATCATCATCTGCCTAGCCTTTTCCCAAATATATTAGGATCGGGTTCCAGTCAAACCGGATTCAGCTGAATACCAGTATTTTGCTGAATAAATAAATGATACAGTTGAAAAAAGGGATAGTGCTATGAGTCTTGTATAGATCTACCCCCTTAACTGTAATCATGATGTCATTGTGCTGGTATCAGTTATGAATAGGGTATTTTACTGAAAAAATCTAATTATTCCAATAGATAGATTTCTAAAAAATTACGCACGCGTGATGTCACGTCGTTAGTAAAAAATTGTACCATGTGTTTTCAACGCGCTGAATCGTCTTCATTTTTTGTTAACGTGAAAAAAAATACGCATCCAAAACTTTTTGGAAAGCTATCTGACGGACTAATTAGATTTTTTTCAATAAAATAGCGATAAGACCGCCCATTGTTACACCCTACAATTTTTAAGTTCCTGATGTAATTTTTGTGGTGTAGCTACATTTTGATGTAAGTAGGCAAACGATACTGCAGGCGAGGCGGAATAGACGCCCGAGACAAAGGCGACGCCGTCATTAATAGAGAGATTTTCCAGTAGAGTAAATTCTATTTAATAGTATAACATACCTACTAGCTTTTGCCCGCGCCTTCGTACGCGTATATCCCGTTGTTTCCCGTTTAAAGAATTTTCAAAATCGGTTCAGTAGATCCAGAGATTACCCCCTACAACCTCACAAACTCACAAGCTTTACCTCTTTATAATATTAGTACACACCACGGAGAGTCTAGATATAATATTAGGAATGTAGCTACGTATGCGGATCACTTATGTGGTGGAGGAATAGGAACTCACACGACTGCTAATGAGTCCGCAGCGAATGCATCAGATAAGCTGCCGACAATAATCTCTCTGCTTCTTGTACAACCTTAGTATGTGGGCACAGTTATACAACACACGCTAAAGGCTGTACATTATAGGTGGATGTAGACCGTGTTGACCCACTGCCTGGCTGTCTGTCTGTTGGACACAATCTCTACTTCTTAACCGACTTCAATTAAATTCGCATGTTTATATAAAAAAAAATTGTATGTATGTTCGGACTTAACTCCGTCATATTTAGAAGGATTTGCGAAATTCTTTTGTTGATCGAAAGAGGTTTATTTCGAAACGGTCTCATTTAAATTTCGTAAAGATCTGATGAAAAACTTCGCAGATAGACAATTCAATTTATATGGAATGGTTGGAATGTGTGGAATGTGGAGGGGTAACAGCACTAAAGAGTACTAAAAAACTTTTTAACCGACTTCTAAAAAAGGAGGAAGTTCTCAATTCGGATGTTCTTTTTTTTATGTTTGTTCGCGCATAACTCCGTCGCTTGCCAACCGATTTTCGTTGGAAAGGGTATACTTCCCAAATGGTCCCATTGAAATTTTATCAAAATCGGTTCAGTAGTTTGGTTTTTAAATCCAAATATGTGGACAAAATCATCCATGTAACATACGAAATTGCGTATTTTTGTTTTCCTGTGACTTTCCAGTGGTGTTTTTAGGTGTGGGGTACCACTAAAAAGTGAAAAATAAAAAACTTAACGGCTTTTTTGGTTGCTTCTTCGTTATTTGACACCGACTTCCGAAATTAAAGTTATTTTGAACTTTGTACTTTCATTTGGAAGTCGGTTTCTTTTTTTTGTGAATAAGTTTTTTACTACACAGTACAAACTAACTTTAATTTTGGAAGTCCCTCGAAACCGAAGAATCCACACCAGAAACTCCGACTTCCAAAATTTAAGTTTTTATTTTGTCACGAGCTACCAGTCGCTCTATGTGAAATATTGGTAATCAGCTGCGTCCGGTTGGACTGGAAGCTGACCTCAACAAAACAAAAAAGCAGAGAGGAAGTCAACACCCGAGCAGCCGGTCGATTCTGTCGTCATCTCACGGTGTTCACCTAGGCGGAGTGAATGACAATAGAGCAGTCATTCCATCTTATTTGTATGATTTGACAACTCACCCGTCGTGCACCCCGCCCGGGTGTTCACTTCGACATGTTTACAGCCGGTCGATTCTGTCGTCATCTCACGGTGTTCACCTAGGCGGAGTGAACGACAAGAGCGCTGTCATTCCATCTTGTTTGTATGGTTTGACAACTCACCCGTCGTGCACCCCGCCCGGGTGTTCACTTCGACATGTATACAGCCGGTCGATTCTGTCGACATCTCACGGTGTTCACCTAGGCGGAGTGAACGACAAGAGCGCTGTCATTCCATCTTGTTTGTATGGTTTGACAACTCACCCGTCGAGCGCCCCGCCCGGGTGTTCACTTCGACATGTGTTCCCGGGTGTTCATTTACAGAATCGCACTGCTGGCTACCAAGTGATTCAGCATTTTAAAATGCTACTAAAACACTATTCTGTTTCCACACAAGACATGCTTAGGACCTTAGTCACCCTTAAAGAAAGCCGTTTCTTTGAAAACTTTCTCTGTTTGTCTGTAATCGTCTCACTAATGAGTCTTCACCATATAGTGTCGTTTACGAATATTGCCATATCAATAGTCTATGCTCGGCAGTAAGATTGGTAATTACATTTTAATTTGTTGCAAATGAATACAAATCCTTAGTTCGTTCATTGACCAAACCGTTGCGTTAAAACCTAGCTCTATACTTGAACTTATAATTCGAGATAGTTTGAATCCATCGCCACCAACTCAAGTATTAAATTTATAATCATGTACATGTCGCTGCCAACTAGCTTTATCAGCCGTTTCATTAAAAGACTAGCTTTTTCATAGAATTGCGCCGCTTAATTAGCGACATAAGTGACATATATGGGCAGGTCATTAAACGATATTGAACGAAACATGTCACATAGGTCGCTGAAAAATCGGTACATTTTAAATGAAAAGGCTAGGCCACCAATGAAACGGCTGATTTAGCTTATTGGATGCGACATACATATTTTGAGTTGATTTTGAAATTACCATTTCTTTTAAAAAGCCTATAATAAGTTCATATTATTATTCTATTGAAACCCATAGGTAAGTAGAAATATGACATAGGTACCTTAGCTGGTAATTCTTAAATTTGAAAAGTATTTCATTTTTCATTACAAAACGAAAGTGATCAAGAAGGGAATTTTGAAAAGTCACCCTCCAAAGGGGTTTAATCAGGGATAGGAGTTGGTATGGAGATTGTCAAGCAGATAGAAAACCGATCACATGGCTTGCTAAGTCATCCATAGCAAATCATGGTATTTCTTCCTATTTTAGATGGTTTTGCTCTTGACTCAAGTCTAGGCCAGAGGTGACAGAGTCAAAGTCGACGATGGAGCGAGCTTACCCAGAAGAAGCTTCAAACCCCGAAATCGCAGAAGAGGTTTTGCGTTTATTCTGTCACACGTTGTGTAATTTTTGGCACAAAATTCTTAAGCAACCATTTTTTAAATTCTGTGCCAATACAATATAGTTTAGTAGGATACTGTGACAGTTTCTACCGCTCCCAAATGGTCAGAACAATGGTCGCGACCGTCCGCAAATGGTGCGTGACTGTACCCCGTCGTACGGTGAATTTTACTTGGAGGTAAGGCTGCGTCTGCACTGACTGATTTTTTACTGAGCTCAAAACTGTTCGATTGACTAATATTATAGGTAACTGTCGTGGTAAAATGTTAAATACGTACATTAAATAATATAGCTTGAGTTTATAATTATTGATAACTCACACACAAACAAGCTTTTATAGCATGTATAACCGTCTGTAGGATCCTATCTAGTTGCGGAATTTGTTCGAAAGACTCACCGCGGCCCTGGAACGCAAAGGGCATAAGGAGGAACACGGATGGTTTTAGTAATATTTAGTAGTATTTCCCATCCATAAAAAAAAGATCAAAAGGGTCCTATCTATCTCTGTAAATAACAAAGTTTATCAAAATCGGTTCAGCAATTTAGGCACAAACAAATTGACTTTCGTGGTTGGTGATGTAGCCGAGGTTAGTTCTGGTTAGGTTTGAGGGAACTTAGGGCACCCCGACACGGATAGGTAGGTTCATATGTGATGGCTTAGCTCCCGTCATCACATTCATAATTATTAGCTTTCTTTAAACTCTGCAGACAGAAATAGGAGCCCTGCACAGTGCGCAGTAGGGCTCCGTCGTCGAAGTTAGGTTTGAAGTTGTCATTTGATGATGTGTATGGCCAGACATTAATTATCGGCCGCTTTCTATAACATATCTCAATCCCAATCTTGATCCCGATCCTTGTCTGTAACCAATCAAAGGTGGGATTGTATGGTGACGGACACAAACTCGGCCGTTGATTGGTTACAGACAAGGATCGGGATCAAGATTGGGATTGAGATATGTTATAGAAAGCGGCCGTATATCTATAGCCAAACGTGGATGGACATAATATCATCAGACGTTGACGTTTAAAATGTCCATTTCATAAAATGTCAGCCACATCATGAAACGACACACTTATATAAATTGCACCCGTGCGAAATCGGGTTGGGTCGATAGTAAAAACTAAACAAATAAACGTCAAGAGTGATAGGTTACTTCTAGGTAAGCGTGCTCCATCTTCGACCACATAACACCAGATGATATTGTGGTCAAACGTGAGGAAATCAAAAATAATTTAAAAAAAAATTGTTCATTTGATAAGTCAATGAGAACACGGCCTAACAAGACGGATTCTATTCTACTGTACATTGACCTAGCGGAGAAAGTGCTCACGCTCAGGTACAGGCGAGCTCAGCGGTGATTTGTTCAGATGATATTATTTTTTGTTTTTTTGCTGCAATCTCGCTTGTTTTTGTAACGTTTCGTTATGGCATACTCGTTTAATTGCTGCGCGGTTGCATGATGTTGCTTGATTTAAAATTGTTCTTTCTTGGTGATGACATACCTAGTTTTAAACTTTTTGAATGATTGTACTTTTGACTAAAGAAACACATGATGGCCTGTCTGACAGAATAATGATAATTATGGCGTGATAGGTAACAACTGAGATGTTGTTCATTAGAGAGAACTATTACGACGAAGAACACATGTACCGACCTCAAATAAATTAGTATAGAGGAGAAAAAGGTCCCTTCAGTTCCCAATTATTAATGACATTAATAATTGGGAACATATTAATGACATTTCTAGTATATTTCGCGTACTGTACCAACATTACAGCATAAACTTTAAGCCAACAAGAAGATCAACAATCATTACATAATGTACAACATCAAGGCAGCTTCATTAAGATTATTACATAAGCTTCAACTCAACAGCTGATCATGAGCATTCTTATAGACCTCAATACATAACATACTTTTTATCCACTTACATCGAACGAACTGCGTTTATTATTTATATATTTATTAAAACTTTATAAGCACTGTACAAAGGCGGACTTAATGCCTTTGGCATTTTATACCAATCGAACTTAGAGTGGTGCTGAGACGGAACTTGGTACCATGCATACATGGGGTAACTTAAAGGAAAGATAAACAGAAAAGAAAACAATAAATACACACTTAGAAACATACAAACATATAATTAAACAATGATATTGTGAATATAAAGAATCCGACAAACAACGCTGTATTATTCATTTGTCGTTCGTATTAAATCTCTGATAGTCACAATGGGCACGCAGAATTCCAAAACAACAGTACATTTATGTGCTAAAGTGTTAAATTAAATAAATATTGCCTAGGGAGAGTAGGAAGACAGTTGGGGTATGGCAGGGCAAATCGTTCATAAGCAAAACTAGATAAATATTGATGCATTCAATGACAATAGGATTTATTTATCAAAACAAAATAACCTATTCATAAATTCAACTATTGTTTTCACTTACGTAAGCAGGCTTATGTTTTAGTCAACAGACATTGTCTTCTAACATTTGTTTAATTAAAACATGTCAAATTCAGGACATCTCATAGAAATCTCTTTTATTATTGCTTAAGTTAAATATATTATTGTTTCCGATTATAACAATAGAGTTTAAAAGGTTATGATAGTGTTACAGGCTTTTCAATTGCATATTGTATATTATTCTAAGGAAATATTATGTAAATACGGACATATATAATATATTATCTGAAGAAATTGATCCCAAACCGGGAATCGGACCCAGACTTAATGTCTACTAGACCAATGGGGCAGATCTGAATATAATTTTTCGACGTATGTTATTATGTTTTTCAAGCCGACTGTTTTTGTTTTCGGTTTTGTTTCAATCGATATTCAGAATGTGTATCGTCGAGAACTAAAGTTTTTCGAAGAATAATCACTTATCAATCATAAAATGTATATTTTATTTAATTGACGAATGGCTATTGCATCTTTTTTTAAGTAAATACAAAATTATAGTTAAGGAAACTGTGTTTTCTGCTATGTTTTTCACTTTTATTATTATAATCTTTTATAAACCTTATCAAAACAAAAAAAAAACTTAATTATTAATTGAATGTTAGGCATACTTTAATTACTAAGTAAGAAACTAATTGATTGCCTTTTTACTCAAAAAACCTCTTATAAAACATATGGCCTTTGTTGACCTTAAACTGTAGGTTTTTTATGGTCTTAAGATTTTGGTTGGTATCACAATAGGTACATCAGGGGACATGTTTATAAGATTATAGTTATAATATTTTAATAATTAATGTTTTGACACGTTTTTAATCTCATCATAGTCAATAAAAGACTTAGATGTTTGGTAAATAAACTTTTTGTAGGCAGGCTTACACGTTGTTAAATCTGATTAAAAATAAAATAAATGGATGACAATAAAATAAAAACATTGCGAAAACCAACAAAAAATGTTCTTTAAAGAAATAACCTTAAGTTTTCCTCGGTCTTACAATATGGCATATTATACCTGTTACGATTACGACACTAGCGACAAAAGCGAAAAATAAATTAATAATTATAAACAGGTACTTAATAACATTAAGTTCCAGATATGCACATAAAGTGTTAAAGTTTGACAATTTAGATGTCAGACAGAGGTTTTTCCGAAACTTCCGATCTAATTTTAAAAAAATCTTTCACTTGAAGAAATCTTCACAATCGCTGAGTATAGAGGCTTACTAGGTACTTACTTACTATCCCGAAAAAAAAACACGCTTCCTTTCGGACCAAAATCACAGGTAAAAATTACTGTGAAATAATTACGTGGGTAAGACTTTTGTTCCCGATGTTACTTGCCCTACTTAGAAAGAACTTGAGTTAACTTAATCGGCTTAAATCTAAGCACGATGCACCGGGCTAAGACTTAGTTTGAACTTTGAATTGCTTGTTGTGTGTCTTATAAACTCAAAAACTATTTTTCAACATAATATAACTTGAAATCTGGCTGTTATTGCACTGCTTTCGTTCACAATGCACTGTTTTTCTTTTTTAGGGTTCCGTATCTAAAGAGTAACCCTATTACTAAGACTCCGCAGTCCGTCTGTCTGTCTGTCGCCAGGCTGTATCTCATGAACCGTGATAGCTAGACAGTTGAAATTTTCACAGATGATGTATTTCTGTTGCCGCTATAACAACAAATACTAAAAACAGAATAAAATAAATATTTAAGTGGGGCTCGCATACAAGGAACGTGTTATTTTTTGCCGTTTTTTATAGATATGGTACGGAACCTTTCGTGCGCGAGTCGGACTTGCACTTGGCCGGTTTGATACGCATTGGTCATTGCAATCTTAGCTCAATTCCGCCACGACTGCAATCACTAACTTCAACCAACCTTTAAGTATTTTTTATTTTTCACTTTTTAGTGGTCACCACACCACACCTAACAACACCACAGGAAAGTCACAGGACAGCAAAATAATTCCAATTGCGTTTACATGGATGACACATTTTTTCAGCAATTTTGATTTAAAAACCATACTACTCAACCGACATGGGATCAATCTGAAAGTATGATATACTTTCAGATTGATCCCATAGAAATTTCATCAATTTCATTTTACATTAAATAAGAATTATTTCTCAAATCGGTACATAAATGACGGAGTTATGAGGTGACAAATATAAAAAATACAACCATATTGTGTCCCTCCTCCTTTTTTTTGAAGTCGGTTAAAACAAAATGCGCGTTCTCTATGGTAAAAGCCACGGGAGCCAACCCGCAAAAAATCTCTAGTCACATCACATAACATTTTGACATCAACGATACTCTCAATATGATTGCAGCAATGACGTTTACGTTACGTTTGCGTTACGTTATGCTACCATACATACACTGCTGACTTGCTGACTCAGTGAGCTTTCTCCGGGCCTCATCGAAATTAAAAGTTTCCTGTGTGCAACGTATCGTATTTTAAATTGTGAAGATGACTGTTATGTTCTCGGAAATTATTTCATCAGTTTTGGTGATTGACTTACGCAATTTACAAATTGGTCAAGTTGTCTGTGTTTCACGGATTTATAGTGTATTGTTTGTCCGAATAAAAATACAGAACCTTTTTTTTATGGATGGGTCATCATCAAATGACTTCTTCCACTCTGGGTGGAGCGGAAGGGAGTGTCAGACTCTTACTGACTAAAACCCATCCGTGTTCCTCCTAATGCCCTTTGCGTTCCAGGACCGCGGTGACTCTTTCGAACAAATTCCGCAACCCTGGCAGGCTCTGGCCCTAATGGGCCCCGTCTACTTTGCTGACATCTCCTTGAGGCAATTTTTTATGAACCTACAGAATCGATTTGGTACACATAATTATGACTTTATTGAATCAAACACGGATTCTTAAGGCACGTCCTTCACTCGGATCACTCACTCGTTGATCCGAGTAAAGGACTCGTTCATGAATTCAAGATTTTGTCAGTTATGAGTGGAGTGGAGGAAATTTCGTTCAAAAAGGCTTAGAATATGTCTGTTTCCCATTCCCTACTAAGTAAATTATTTTGGTGTACAGGGTAAATTTTTAGTGTGCTTAGATGGCCAAATCCGAAACTATGCGGAATATCGAAAAGCACTGAAAGGAGTTCCGAGCCGGATTCTGATGAAAACTCAAACTGCATCATTGGATTTTTGAAAAATCAGTGTTCCTAGCCAAGAACCGAACCTGTTGATATTAAGGAGCCTCGAGCTCCTTTCAGTGTTTTTCGATATTGCTCATAGTCTCGGATTTGGCCATCCACGCATACTTTAAAAATTCACCCAGTATAACGACAGAAAAAAAAAATATGTTATCAAATTCTAAAAACTTGCTTCCAAACCACAAATCAAACATATCGGATATAGCCAAACCCTAATTCACAGGAAACGTCTGAAACGTTATGATGACGTACTTCTTATCAGTAATGATAAGATCAGTACTTGATAACGACAGTCCAATAGCCCACTTTTTTGGTGATGTAATAGCCGAATCAATCACTGAGAGAGAAACCCAGTCGCTGGGTTGTGTAGGACAGTTGCAGTCGTTTCATGTAAAATACTGGTATTCAGCTGCATCAAGTTGGACTGGAAGCCAGCCTCAACATGGTTGGAAAGCCTGGAGCTAACAGCTTGTACTCTAGAATCTTCAAGAGCGTTTATGCGGTACGGCATTCCATACTCGTACAAACTTTCAAGTCCTTGTTTTACGAAATGAATGAACCGATTTTAATGAAACTTGGTATGCATATGCTACATATCCAGGTCTTAATAGTTAGTAGAGAACATTTTCGAAAAAGAATTTAAAGGGAGAGAGAGAGCGATTTTAAGTTTTCTATAGAAAGTGAAAAATCAATGTGCGTTTTGCATGCATGAATGCCATGCCTCCTCGTGTAGCGCAATTTGTTCCATCAGACACTCAACTGAACCTCTCGCTCGGCGCATCCTGGACAATCTCACCTAACACCTTACAAGACTGGCCAATCCTTCCCTTGCGGTGGTAGGGCTAACGCCTGCCTGGTTCGTAACCACCCGAGTCCGGCGTCAAGCAGGCTGCTGTGTTTCGTCAACGCGTGGGATCACCAGAGATCATCATAGACCTCATCCATCGCTTTCCATCAGGCGTGATCGAGGACAAGAGCTAACTCATTCCTCAATTAAAAAACCTACTACGTACCTACATAAAACTACCAATTTATTAGATAACACCCAACAAACAGACAAACTTTCGCACGTAACGTGAGTGTTTATCGACACCACGAGCGATGAATTCCATTGACCTTCTAAATGGTATAGAACAAAGACGCTGTCTGTCTATCTCAGTTTCTCCACTTACTTCTTGTAAACCACGAAACGGAGCCTGATTCAGTTTTCACTAATGGAAAGAGCGATAAACGAAAAGAAAAGAAAGAAAGAAAAAGAGTTTATTTACGCCAAGCATGACGCACACCATAAACATAAATGGGTATATATATAAAAGTAAAACGGGATTTTGAGGAAGATATGCGTCACATCGGCGCAAAACGGCCATCGCTCAGCATAATGCTGGAACCTCGCTAGTTGAGCCTAGTTATCATATCAATATACCTATATATCGCAGGCAACTAGCTTAATCAGCCGTTTTATTAAAAGCCTAGCCTTTTCATTGAACTGCGCCGTTTAATCAGCGACATAAGTCTTAGTCACATGGGCAAGTCATTAAACAACTTAAAACACTTAGGTCGCTAAAAATCGGCGCATTTAAATTTAAAGGCTAGGCTACCAATTAAACGGCTGATTAAGCAAGCCACCAATTAAACGGTTGATTAAGCTAATTGACAAACTCTTCCGTTAGTGGTGACTGACTGAGTGACAGACAACGCACAGCAGAAACTACTGGTCGTTGAAAGCTGATATTTAGCTAGCTAGCTAGCTAGGATTTCCTTAAATTCCTACGGAAACGGGAAAAAAATGGGCGCGTACGAAGTCGCGGGTAACAGCTAGTATTATGTTCAAAGGTATAATTGAGTCTCTGTTTAGATTTTACCTAAACCGTAATCTCTGATCCTATAACGAAATTAATTCACTGCAAACTACACTATTCCTGAGTCTCAAAGGCTAATTTAAATACAAAAAAAAATTGCACGATTTCTGTGGAATAGACCACTGAAGTGAAGCCGCGGTCGGAAACTAGTTTATTATAAATTTAAATATAGTACATAGCTGTATGTCTGCCCACCTCATAAGGAAAGCAAAAGCGTAATGCAATGTAAATGTAAAGCAGTTTTGAGGAGTGTCTGCGCACATGGAGTAGGTGTCAAATGGAGTGCCAGTACACACAATAATACCTACCTCTCTCCACCAACGGTAACTAGTAACATCTGAAAATAACCCTATTGAACCATATTTAAGGTCTGTTCTTGCAGATACCCATATTTCACAAAATAATTTTAAAGCTTCTTTTTCTAAATGTAACAATTTTGTTGGGTTTTTCATAAAAACCGATAAAATGTGGCCGTCTTCCAGTCTAACCGCTGTCTAACTGCGCTGACGAAGTCGCGGGCGAAGTGCTAGTCTATTTAAGAAAATGAAAACTTGTTTTGGCTGCCTCACATGTACTATTTTTTAGTCTGATTTGTAACTGAACTTTCTTCTTTCCTACGAGAAGAGCATAACACTGCAAAGTTGATACGCCCAGAATTATGACTCATTCGTGTTCACTCCATTTGCTCTCTACTCTGTGTACGTGCGTGACTGGGATGTCACTTTCTACAGCATTAATATTGATTTCAAACGGCTATGTTAGTTCGCGAAGTGTATATTCACTATATCTACCCTTGCAGGATAGGCAGGGGTAAGTTTTAACGTTACGTCATCCTGCCGAAGAAGTTAAATACGAGTAGAAATTGAAGGTCAAGTGCGTTACGTGTGCTTGTAGTGGCCTATGTGGAAAGCAATCAATTGACTAAATATCCAAATAGGCCGCTGCAAGCACAAACGGGGGATTAAGGAATATTTCTAATTGTAAACTTTGAAGCTTAACTTCACCGCTGATGAAGGTATTTTAAAAATTAGGTATTTCAAAATTGTTTATTAGAACTAATAAGTATTTCAATTGGCAAATAAAAAAATTGCATGCATAATAACTATTCTTATTCTGCCGCTTTTTCTGGAGAAACAAATAAATAAAGCAGCACTTCTGAGGACCTAAAAATCTTGTATGCTTGTTTGACATAGCGGTTTTTCCATTTGTTACTATCTCATCATCATATCAGCCGATAGACGTCCACTGTTGGACATAGGCCTCACTCAAATGGGGGTGTTTGCCATAATCGCCACGCTTGGCAGGCGGGTTGGCAATCGCAGTGTAGCTGTAGCAATGTCTACAGAGAATGCTGCTGCCCATTCTCTGGTGAGTCCCTTTTGTCGCCTCAATCGAATATCAACAATTGGTTTGCAAACTTTGACGGATAACTTAAAAAATATACGAACAGTTAGATAAACGCTTGTAAAAGACGACCCGAATATCGAACCCTGACCCTCGAAAAAGACAGGCCTCACCTACGTCATTTAGGCCATCGTATATAGCCTTAGTTTAAATTCAATAGTGCAAAAGATTATGTTATATTTGGCCTTAAAATACCTAAGAGTTTGATATTGAATCTTAAAATATTCATCTCGTAATATTGTTATCAAATTGATTTGTTTACCCATGAAAACTAATCGGTCGATTCCGGAAATTCTAATGGATGGATTTCAATTAATTTATTAAAATTAAATTAATCAATAAAATCACACATTATATCATATTTTATGTCTTTATTATTGCGATAGGTATTCTAGAACTCGTTGCTGGTTAAAAAATACACTTAGAGATAATTTTTTCAAGCAATGTGTAGATTTAAAAAAATATTATTCGACTCTCCTTTTGCAGGTATGCTGGGAAAAGTAGATAGGTAAATAAAAGAAATATCTTCTTTAGAAATAAACCATTTGTACCTATTTTTAATTATATTCCTTGTCTTTACGTTATTATGTGACATGATTATCAATTAGGTACTTATTTTATACAAGTATTACGTTTTGAAATAATAATTTATTTAATAATGTGCATTTTTTATTAAATAAATAATTATTTAACAAGGTAATAAATAAAATAAGCATCTAATTGATAACCATGTCACTCGGATTTCTACGTATTTGTGTACATTCTTATTAAGGTTTGATAAGGCAATTTATATTTTAATTAATCGTTCTTAATTTTAATTCTTAGCTTACTATTCCATACTTAAGCATTATGCATTGTAATCTAAGTAATTTTCATTGTAGAATATTAAATACGTTAGCATATAACTCACGATATTAATGACTTGAACTACTATAGTCCCTTTGCTTCGCTCGGGTGCAATGTAGCGATGTGGCGACATATCAAAACATCGAGATGTCTTAGTTTAATTTTTTTTTTTTAATTATTGATAGGCAAGCGCTTGACCACTATCTCACCTGATGGTAAGCGATGATGTGGTCGAAGATGGAGCACGCTTGCCTAGAAGTAACCTATTCACTCTTGACTCAAAGACTCCCAGGTAGTAGCTATCAGGAAACACAGACCCCGGCAGGGAATAATAATAATTATGTATACTTATGACACATACGGTGTACTAGAAATGTGGGGTCATATTTTTAACAATGATGTTAGGTAGCTGATATACACTTAAGAAAAAATACCTAGCAAAACAAAAAACAGAGGCGTTTTTAAAAACTTCGACCACAAAAATCGACTAAAAAGTTCCGATCAAACGACTGTTCAAACAGTTTGTTACAGTTGATGGCATTTAATTTAGTTCAATCACAGATTTGATGTCACCAACTGCATCAGACTGCTTGAGAAGTGTTTTTAGGGTTCCGTACCCAAAGGGTAAAAACGGGACCCTATTGCTAAGACTCCGCTCTCCGTCCATCCGTCCAAAATAAATAAATATCTTGGGACAACTCACACACGGCCATCTGATCCCAAGCTAAGCAGAGCTTGTGTTATGGTAACCAGACAACTGATATACATACTTATATAATTTATAAATCAGTCCATCCGTCTGTCACCAGGATGTATCTCATGAACCGTGATAGTTAGACAGTTGAAATTTTCACAGATCATGTATTTCTGTTCCCGCTATAACAACAAATATTAAAAAAACAGAACAAAATAAATATTTAAGGGGGCTCCCATACAACAAACGTGATTTTTTTGTCGTTTTTTATAGATAATGGTACGGAGCCCTTCGTGCGCGAGTCCGACTCGCATTTGGCCGGTTTTTTTTTACTTTCTAGTTGGATTTTACGATCTCTAATTTTTTTTAAATCACTTATTTTTTATTTGCTATTTTTTTCTTAATGTATTTAAGCTACATCATCCTTAAATATGACCACGCACTTCTCGAACACCCTGTGTATATTTTTTAAAATAAATGCTTTAACTGATGGTAGAAACTGCGTCCAAGTCTATTTGTGTTCAAGAAAACTCAGCAAATAAACAGTAAAGCAAGTTGGTTTTATATATTTACACTATTACTTGAAGAGCTTTGGAGGTAGCGGAACAGAAAGTAAAGTACCGCATACCTCCATTGAAAAGGGAGGATCCTCCGTCCAGACGGTTATTGTGTCTGGTGGGCAACTGCCCGACAGTTGATATTCGGGCTTTGTATATGTTCTAATCGCACGGTAAACTCTGATATCGCGATTTAGGATTTTGTCAAGTTAGTTCGCAGCTGTCGAGATAGATGGCGCTGCGAGTCTCATTTGTTGTTGTTGATTCTGCCACGTTGATTGTTTGTGGTGGCATTAATGCTGCTACAGAGAATAATGCTCCAATTATAAGGCTGCGTTTTGTTAAGAACCAATAGAATTGCTTGCGCTGAGCAAGGCTAGTTAATGAAGCGATTCTATTGGTTTGATTGGTAAACCGTCAATAATACCACTAATTTTCCCACATATTGACATTGATTGCCACTGAAATGATACTGTTATTTGCATTTGAATGCTTTTTCAGTACGAGAATTAGCCTTCTGAACGGCAATTACCTTAGTTAAAACCAGCGAAGTGCGTGTCTGAACCATGAAAATGACGTTATACATTAAAAAACAAAATAGGCTCGAAATGAAACTGAAGATGGCTTGACGAGTTTATTTCGAGCCTATTTTCGTTGTTAACGACCCCGAAAACCATAAAAATGACCACTGATAATTTTATTGATCTGTTTTGCCTAAGAAAAGTTACAGTAGAGCATAATAGTGCTAATTATTAAATATATATATTGTTGCGGAATTTGTTCGAAAGAGTCACCGCGGCCCTGGAAACCAAAGGGCATAAGAAGGAATACGGATGGGTTTAAGTCAGTAAGAGTCTGACACTCCCGTCCGCTCCACCCAGAGCGGAAGAAGTCATTATTTTGATGATTTTCCATCCATAAAAAATACTTATTATGTAGTTTTCTCCATTATGTTTACAATAACGTTACGAAGTTATAATGTACTTATTCATAAATCACTTTTTTTACTTATAAATTGTACATGAATAAGTAAAAATATTGTAATAGTTTCATATTACTATATTTTTACTTATCTAAGTACATTTTTTAAGTTGGTCAACTACTTATTACTCGTTCACAGCCTACTCAGTTTATTTTTTTGCTACTAACTTCTTTATACAGAGTGTTCCAGAAGTTCGTGGTCATATTTGAGGGTGTTGTTTATCTGCTATACATATTGTTTTTTTTTTAAAAAAAACCGGGCTAAAAAGTAAAAAAAAACGACTTTCCAAGCTTTCTGAAGCAGTAAGTGGTGTTTATTTTAGTTCAGTAATAAAATTGATGCCACCAGGTGAGATAGTGGTCAAGCGCGTGCCTATCAATAATAAAAAAACCAACTGCATCAGACTGCTTTCTGATGCAGTATGGTTTTTGAAAAGGGTTCCGTTTGGAACTTTATTTTTTTGAGGTCAGATTTTGATAAAGTTCAATGTTTTTATTATTTTGATATTGTTTCTTCACTCTATAGCAGCTACAGAACACCACTCTTAAATATGAGCACACACTTCTAGAACACCCTGTACATTTATATATTGCTAATATCGTAACACTGTATTGAGCTGCATCCAGTAAGAACATAAGCCAACCCCAACATAAAAAAGGGTAGGTATATAATAATTATTATTCTACTAGTTCCTAATATCGTGGTATTAGACCACTATTTGTCGTCACGTTTTCTAGTAGGTACAGTTTGCGAACTATTAAGGTCATCTTCTCTTCATAGAGTCTATTGCATCTTCAGCGGTCAGATTAGAGGCTGGAAAATCGATATGAGATAGGCATACATGTAGGATGAGGGTAAGAGTACAGACACACATTGGGCCGGCTGTATATAATGTCGATTGGCCTCTGCTATCGGGTTCACCCGCGTGAATGTCAGATATATAGCCCAAGGGAACGCAAGCCTGGGATAAAAAGTATCCATAATGACCTATTAAAGACGTAATATCCTTCTTGTCCTTGTCCTTCTTCCCACGTACTAGAATTCATTAAAATCGGTTCAGAGGTTTAGACGAAAAAACTTTTGAATAAAACGGATGAATTTACAATTCATTCGTTTTATTGCGCCAGAAGGGTTTTAATGTTATATTTTTTGTATATGTAGGTCATGATGTCACATGTCCGTTTCTTTAGCACACCCTGTATATAACTAAAATATCAGAACTGAGATTGAATTGCAATAAACGATACTAACAGGTTAAAGTTTCTAAGTTTTCTACTAGTAGAAGAAAATTAATATTAGAAAGCGGTTGTAGGTAATTCAAATTGTTAACTTATTTGTGTGTGTTTTCCTGCGAGTTTTTCCATCTAGGTTGCATAGAGGTTCATAGAGGCTCTAAGTACCTAATTATGTTCTGATTTTAAACTAACACCAAAATATTTTAAAATAATATAAAAAGAATATCGTAACTGTTCGGAAATTAACAATTTATTACAAAATACGAAAACAATTATTATGAACTAAGAAAAACTACCTTCATACATTATATTTTATTTTGGTGTTTTTAGGATTAAACTGAGACATTTTACCTAAACACTATAGGTATGGGTTTTTTACAGCTGAAATTCAGATATATTTTGTTCAGAAAAATTAGTTAGAAATAATAACTTATGTGAGGAAAACGATCTCAAAAAATAATTTGTAGAGGATAAAATAGGTTATCAACTCTAAAATAAAGGATAATGATAATAATACTAAAAGGATAAAATACTAGGGAAATATTTTGTCAGAATATATAATCTTCTTATTATTTTTGGCTATTTTATTTTAAATTTAATTCAAAATATTAAAAATAAAATTTTTCTATCATTTTATCTTATTATACGAGTATACCTATTTTTTTCTTTGCTTGCTTCTTTTTTTAAAAGACAACAATCTATTTTTGTTTGTTTATTCAGTGACATTTTTTTTTAATTTAAACTAAGTACTTATCCAGACACTTAAATTACAAAAACAATAAAATAAAGCTAAATTACCCACCGAAACAACAGAAATCTCCAAAACACACCTCACACAAGAAGAAAAAACTTTTTCGAAAAACAAAAAAAAACTTTTCAAGTGAAAAAAAAAAAAATCTTTAATCACTTCCACTTCGTTACGCACGTGTCCACTGAGTTACTTCGCGGTAACTGGGGAGAAAGCAACGTCGTTGTTCGGACGTGGCCGAGTCGCGACTGAACGCGCGGGGGAACAACTATTGCTTAATATAGATTAAGATAGCAGTTGCAGACGCCTGACAGATTTTATACAAAGAGGGGTGCGAAGGATTCGAAAATTTGGACAGTGAATCCTACTTCCTGTCTTGTCTTATTAACTGGGAAAAAACACTAATAAATGTGAACGTTGGTGAGGATGGGTGGTGGTGGATGGCACCTGCCATGATATCTCTTCAGCACCCTTTGTTGACTGGTCGAGAATGCCAAAGGTATTTTTACCTTTGTGTGTTGTTTTTGTGGCAATTAAATACTTTTTTCTTTCTTTTCTTTCTTTCTTTCTTTGTGTCATCAAGTTTCAATGAATAAATAAATGGAGGGATGTATGTTTGTTTGTTACACATTCACGCAAAAACTGCTGAGTGGATTTGTTTGATATTTTTCACACATAATATCACATTATAGTGGTCGCCCAGTGGTCGAAATTCTACCATATTTTTTATTAATAATTTATTGTATTTTTTAGCATATTATAAATAAAATATTAGCATTCTGCACTCTGTCTCCACATAAACTTTAACTGTGCCTAATTCCATACTCTCGAAATGTCGGGAAATTAGATTTCCCGACATTTCGAGAGTATTACATTCACATATATTCACAGTTTCCAACTTCTGCGAATGGGAACGCTACTTAAAAAATGCGAACGCTACTTAAAAATATCAAATATTGCGACATTCGCATGTCAATCGCATTCTGTCAAATGAGCCTCATTTTCCTTACATTTCTGAAAGATTTCGACTGACAAGCGAATGCGAATGTTGCTTATAAATTAGTAGTTTTTGCAGTCAGATTTGCCCTTTTGATCTCAATACGCATCAATATCTTCAACATACAATAGATCACGTAAATATCACACCTTTGACTTGAATTCAATAGGTAGGTACTGAAAAGAGCAGACGCTCATCTGACAAAGCTCAATATTCAATATATATCTAGGTATTCCTTCCACATGAACTAAAGTGTGCCACAAGGAAATAAAGCAATACGTTACGTGTAAAGCTAAAATATTAATAAGTTTTATTAAAATGTATTACTTTATTATTGTTTACGATATTTTTTTGTATTTTTATTATCCATGGGCCTCAGTTGCCTGATAATAAAATTATTATTATTATTATTTCATTTATTCATTTTTATACATTTTTAAAAAAGCACAAAAAAAAACATTTAAAAAATATAAAAAATAGTAGTCCGCCGGTGTCGGGAGCTGGGTCCAAGCTACCGGTGGTAAGGGCTCCAGAGAAAGGAACCTCCTCACAATACGAGCCGTATCGAGGAGTACTGCCTTCTGTATCAGGCCCTTTACCCAACTGCGTAACGCCAGCTTCGACAGATGGTCGTCGAAGCTTTTGGCCATCAAGCCATTGGCCGTAACGTATTATTATCTATACTTATATTGTAAAGAGGAAAGATTTGTATATTTGTGTGTGTGTATGTTTGTAATGAATAAACTCAAAAACTACTGGGCTGATTTCAAAAATTCTTTCACCAATGGAAAGCTACATTATTAGGGTACACAGTAATTTTTGAGATTTTTAAACAATAAAAAACACTGTCTGTTTGTTGTCTCTCTTCTAAGTTTCGTCGTCTGCCAATGTTTTGGTTATACTTAAACTTGGTTAGCTTGTTCTTATATTTCTATACCCAACATTCTAATAAAGCCCTGCAATACGATATGATTCACATAAAGTTTAGCGGGAAAGATTCGAATGCACGACGAATCAAACGGCAGTTGAGCACTATATCCACTGAGTTTTATAAAATGTAGATCTTTTGTAAAAAATACAATAGTGAGTTCCAATTTTATTTAAATTATTGTTGTTAAAGCGATTCACTATTTGCGCCCGAGAGAGCTCGTGGCTAAATTATCACAGCCGCACGAGTCGATCGTCAAGGTTAAGCAACGCTTTCCGAGGTCGGTCTGTGGATGGGTGATCGGGTACATACCAAGACTCCTCCTTGCCTCGGAATTGTCCCGGCTGTCATTTTTAGATCTTTGGCAGCCATTTCGAAATATTACGGATTGACAAAAGCCAGAAAATCTGACCCCAGTCTTGCCAAGAAGTGTTACCTCCGTGCTCCACGTAAAATACTGGTATTCAGCTGAATCTGATTTGACTGGGAGCTGACCCCAATACAGTTGGGAAAAGGTTATGCAGATTATGACTATTCATACTCTGGCCACGGTTCATGATATACCAGCCCTAAAAGGACGTAGAATTTGACGTCATATTAACCAATGGTGTCAAAGTCAACCTAATTGCTGCTTAAATAAAATAATAGATAAGATTAACGTTGACTTTTGAAGGTAACACATAGATTCGCCATTTTTATGGTATGACCTTAGATTGACATAGATTTACCTTGAAATTACATTACGGATTACCTACATATTTTACGACATAAAAATTAAGCAATAGATAATAAAATTTAAATTTCCTGTTGTCCTTTTATTACCTTAAAAGGTAAGAAACACCGTTTTCCCTAATATGAGTGTCAGAAGCCAGAAAATCTGATGCAGTCTTGCAAAGGGGAGGGGGGGGTGTGTTACCCCAGTCAGGTACAGTACAACTATTTTCTTAACGTCTCTCGGCAATCATCGCAATTTCAAATACAAACGAATTCTAATTTCTATGTCCATCAATTATTAGATTTATCGTGCATAATAATTTGAATTTAGAACGAATTACTTTTTTGTTATATAAAAAACTTTTTCACAAAAAAAACCGTTTGTTGTGAAAAAGTTTTTTATTGTTCACTTTTTAGTGGTACCCCCCACACCGAACAACACCACAAGAAAGTCACAAGAAAGCAAAAATACGCAATTTCGTGTACATGGATGATTTTTCCACGTATTTTTTCCAGCTATTTGAATTTAAAAACCAAATTGCTAGACCGATTTTGATAAAATTTAAATGGGACTTCCCTACTCCTCCTGTTTTAGAACTCTGTTAAAAATCAAAACAAAACAACAATAAAGTATCTACTTAGTTCTGAATTCAAATTATTATACACGTTAAATCTATTATGATGGACATGGAAATTAGCATTCGTTTGTATTCGAAAATGCGATGATTGCCGAGGGACGTTAAGAAAATAGTTGTTTGGTACCTACTGGGTTGTGAAGGTCAGAAAGGCAGTTGCTCAATGCTGATATTCAGATGCATCTGGTAAGACTGGATGCCGACCCCAATATAGTCGTAAGCTCCCTACCCCGCCGCCGCCCGCACACAAGCAAGCAAGTAAACAAGCAAGAAGCAAGCAAGCAAGTTTTAATATTATTAGGCTAGGTAGCTTAACCTACTTTTAGAGTTGACGTGACGACACGTTTGGCGCAGTGGTTGAGCGATTGGCTGCTGCGCGGCGTGTCTTGGGTTCGATTATCGCACGTAACAAATATTTGTATGGCCTACAGATAGTTGTTCCGGGTCTGGCTGTTTGTATATGTGAGTTTGTATGTTTGTAAACGCACCCACGATACAGGAGAAATTCCTAGTGTGGGCCAATATTTATAACCTTATTAGTACTACTATTAAGGTTAGAAAAGGGATGACTACTCCGATGATGACTAATACGTACGTACGTCGCAACATGTACCTATGGAATGAGAGAACATGTTGCGATACGATTCCAACATGTTGCGATACGATTCCAAAAAAACAAAAAAGTATATTTTGCAAGAGCATGAAGATGATGATTTACTTTTAAAACCTAATAAAAAGTAATTTAATACAAATTAAACCGACATCAAAACTGTAATTTATTAAATTAATATAATTAAAAAGGGAGAAATAAAAATTTTTTCTTTTAAAATCTGAAGTAAATATGGCATTTTTTTTAATAGACGTTGCGTTGCAATTAAATAAATTGCAAATTTGAAGTCGGTTTAATTTGTTTACATTACTTCTGTATTTCTTCATATTTTTTTTTTCATTTCAGTTGTCATTGAAACTAATTGCTTAATGCATAGGTCACTAATTATGTAATGTCATTGAAACTGATTACTTAATTACATGATTTTTACGTTGTTAAGCCAACGACATAACAGCAGCGTTACGTCCTAGTGACTGATCCACATTTATGTCTTACTTACATCAAAAACTACTGAACCGATTTTGATGAAACTCGCACTGTTCTCTAAGTTAGACAATAGGTACATAATCCAACTAAAAAAAATCATTCATTTTTGCAACACGTGCTTTTCAGATATGCGTGGACAAAACATACAAACAAACTTAAATACACTTATGTTTGGCACACAGGTATAGAAGTTGGTATAGACTAACATATACAAAAACTGTGCAATTCTGACAATAATACAAACAAACGGGTCAAATTGATTACCTTCTTTTTTAAAGTCGGTCAAAAAGGAAAGCATTTTAAATACTGAAAAATCACGGCCGCCATGGCTCACGTACAATGGTCCACAGCAGGACTAATTGCGGAAACCATAACCAATAGATAGATAGATAGATAGATAGATAGATAGATAGATAGATAGATAGATAGATAGATAGAAGATAGATAGATAGATAGATAGATAGATAGATAGATAGATAGATAGAGAGATAGATAGATAGATAGATAGATAGATAGAGAGATAGATAGATAGATAGATAGATAGATAGACAGATAGATAGAAAACTGTCAAAAACCTTACAACCCAGAAAAACTAATTCAAAACACATTAATTCTCGTCGGTATCTTTGAATAACAGACTATGCCTCTCTTTACCTGCTTTGTACGATTAGAAAATGAAGGGCAGATATATTTAACGAACTTCAAAAACGCTTCCATTGATTTTGAGAAGTTTTTGACATTGATTTCACTGTCCCAAGGGCTAATTGTACTTAATTTTTAAACAACGTTCATTGCATTTGCATGTCAATTGCAAACTGTAAAACAAGCCTCACAACTTCCATACATACATTTTTGTCAATTGCAACTGAGACGCGAATGAAAATGCTTAAAAATTAGTAGAATATTGGCATTCTGAAGACGAGATTAGAAGACGAAAATTGGATTATTGCATTTATATTTTTATTATGATATACAGGGATATTTGTAAAACACCAACAACCTTTCAGTGGGTGACAGTACTCATGATTATAAACCACTTTTAGTATGGGACCAACACTGAAATATCAAAAAATAAATCGGCTGTTTCATACAAAATGCAATATTCACCCGATGAAAATGTATGAAACGGTAGATTTTTTTTTTCGATTTTTCAGGGTTGGTCTCGTAACGAAAGTTGTTTATAATCATGAGTACTTTCACCCTCTAAAAGGTTGTTGGTGTTTTACAAATAACCCTGTATACTTCGCGTTTGACCACAAATCTCACCTAAGCGACGACGTTGTCAACGATAAAGCACGCTTGCCTAGAAGTAACCAGCCGGTCTATTCTGCCAACAACTCACCGTGTACACTTATGTGGAGTGAACATGACGGCACGGTTGGCGCAGTGGTTGAGCGATAGACTGCTGCGCTGCGTGTCGCGGGTTCGATTCCCGCACGGAACAAATATTTGTATGGCCTACAGATAGTTGTTCCGGGTCTGGCTGTTTGTGTATGTGAGTTTGTATGTTAGTAAACGCACCCACGATACGGGAGAAATTCCTAGTAAAAAAAAAAGAAGTAAAAAAAAATGAAGTGAACTGTCATTCCATTTTATTTGTATGGATTGACACTTGTTCACTTCACGTTCACATCACCTAAGCTTACACGGTGAGACTTTAACAGAATGCGCACGGTGAGGTGTTTAATTTCCAATTCTTTATTGCGTACAATAATGTATACAGTTGGTAGAAGAAATTATATTAGTGACAATTATGGACCCTGTTGGGCACAGCATAGATCATTTAGGAGAGAGGTGGAAGAGCACTGAGTGTGATTAATGTGATCAATTTTTGTTATTAGTTGCTAATAAGTTATACTGTTTTATTAAAATACAGAATTAAAATTGAGAATTATAATTATTGTTTTAATTTTTTTTTTGGAAACAATGTAGGTTTTTTATTTATGTACAAAATAATATTAATACTACTGTTTGATAATGTCACTAAAACTTATCTGAATACATACTTAGTACAAAATTTTAAACCCAACTCTACACATTAAAAAAATCATCAATAATTATTTATTTAGCAACGTTGTTTACAGCTTGGCAAAAAAGAGTTTGGAAAAAATGGCCACTATCTCACTTAACGCACTATAATACGGGAAATCAGTAAGAAAATTAAATCAAATCGTTAAAAATAAATGTGGAACAACAAACGTTACTCAAAATCTAACATTTTTGTCGGCCAACTAGTGTCGACATCATAGGTTTCCATTTAGTAAAATATTTAGTTCCACTTGTCACCACATCATATTCTTTTTTGCCAAGCTGTAATTTCCTTTTTTTGTCAATATCAATGTAACTGTTTGATAATGTCACTAAAACTTAAATGGAAACGTCAATATCAAAACATCGTTTAATATAATAGACATTTTAATCCCAACCCCTAAACATTTGTTTTGTAAATATCTTTAGGTCAGAGGTGTTTATAAAATTAACTTGCCACTGCCCATTATTGTAAACTATGCGTTAAAATTATTTCTTGACCTTATTCACTATTGTTATGCTTTTAATTTAAGGTACCTGCAGCTTATTAATTCCGTTCTGTCATTGAGTCGGTTTGATTAATGATTGTAAGTACCTAACACGTAAGCTGTGCGGTAGTGATGGTATAGGTACTTCAACCCCTACTACTCGTAATATTATAAATGCGAAAGTAACTCTGTCTGTCTGTTACGGTTTCACGCTAAAACGGGTGAGCGGATCGTCATGAAATTTGGCAGATATATAGCTTGGGATATGGATAAGGATATAGACTACTTTTTTAGGCGATATTGGATATCCACGCGGGAGGAGCTGCAGAAAAAAGCTAGTTTATTAGATTTACACTCTAAGCATTATTTATTTTTCCACATTAGCTTCTGCCAGCGACTTCGCCTGCGTAAAAGTGGAAAGTTATCCCAAGGAAACATACTTCCGGGATAAAAAGTAGCCTGTTTACTATTCCAGACTATAGTCTATCTCTGTGCTAAATTTCATCCAAATCTGTTCAGCCGTTCTGGCTTGTAAATAAAATATAAACTCCGTGAATTTGTAAATTCCAACTGTCAGCAGTGTCTATCTATTACGGTTCATGAGGTACAGCCCGCTGACACATAGACGGACCAGACGGTCGCACAGCGGACAGGTCAGTAATTGAATTCCGTTGGTTACCTTTTTGGTACAGAACCCTCGGCCCTCGAAATCCGTTATAAGTACACAACTGGGGGTCTACTCTCTAAGCGCGAAGTCCGTAGTTTCGGCCTTAGTGTCGGGCGTTTTCTACTCCGTATCACCTACGGACTTACGATTAGTCCCGAACCCGAACTAAGAACAACTGTCAAATCGTGTTTTCATTCATTCTTAATTCGGGTTCGGGACTAATCATAAGTCCGTAGGTGATACGGAGTAGAAAACGCCCGACACTAAGGCCGAAACTACGGACTTCGGGCTTAGAGAGTAGACCCCGTGGATCGAACCGACCGACGTGTACGATGCGTCGCTCAACACGAGCGCTCACGACTAACAATATAATTTTGTAACAATCACTATAAAATCATGCTATTGATTTCTACTCGATTAACTGAAAAAAAACTGTTCCCTGTGTCAATTTGAGAGTGGTTTCTACACTCTATACTTGTGTATGTTTCTTTGTTGAATACAGTCGTCCTATTTTAAATAGATCATACAATTTTCTTCGAGCAATTTTTTTCATCAAAGGTACTTCGTCCTCTGCCTACCCACAAGGAACAAAGATCACATATTTAGCGAGCCCTACCGCAGGATATCCTCAATTCAGACGAACATAAATAGGGACCCGTTGCTTTGCATAGTTTGTGTAGCGTCAGCATAACAAGCTAGTGACATTTGATATTGGTGTCATTTTATTACGACACTAATATCAAATGTCATTAGATATTGAGCATTCAGTACACTTTTTATTTTATTATTTGTTTTAACTCTTTGCGTGTACAAACGTACAGAGACGGACTAGAGGCCATAGGTATTTTCAACCAGTTAAGCTTTGAGGGTGATACAGGAGCAAATAATCGTACGTGCACTTGTAGCGGCATTAATATACCGCCACAAAATACAACGTAACAGAATCTAAATCGCAACAATGAGACTCGCAGCGCCATCTATCTCGACAGCTGCGAACTAACAACGAAATCTTATCTCATGCGATTTGAACAGATACAAAAGCCCAAATATCAACTACCGGGCTGTTCAGTTGCCCACCGGACACAACAACCGTCCGGTCGGAGGATTCTCCCGTTTCAACGGAGGTATGTGGGACTTTACTCTGTTCCACGTTGTCCAAATAATATTAACAAAAAGAAGCGATTGTTTTAATTTTTTATTTAAATACTAGCATCTTGTGAAATCGAAAATCATTCCAACGGAATATACTTCCAGGATAAAGTCTTATGTTGTTCCCGTTTAAATCTTATTTATTTGTTGTACACCCACCACAGTGTAGCCTGTTTAACCCAAAGGTTGACTGGTAGAGAATGTCTTGTTGCATTAAGTTCGCCTATGTTCCACTATTGTACATAAAGTTTAAATAAATAAATAAATTCCGTAGAACCGTTGAGGTGTGTAGAAATAACAAACGAACCGACAGAGGTTTTTCGCATTCATGTGGAAGTATGGATATAATTAATTTTTAATTTATTGCAGACTAGGTTGTCCATAGAGTGTTAGTAATACAATGAAAGTTAAGAATTATGTTAATAATACATACATACAAAAAACAAACTACATATAATTTTTATCCTAAATATAGGTGAATCAAATGCTTCCAGATGTGAAGAAATATTGGTATTCAGCTGAAGCCGGTTTGACTGGGAGCCAACCCCAATATAGGCTAGGTAGATGGTGATGAAATGCTTCCAGATAGGACTCTCAATATGTTCAGCAATGACCCTCAGGTAGCTGTTAGGACTATCTTTCACTCTGCACATCAACGATGCTGCTCGTTTTCTAATGATGGCATAATACCCATCCACTCGTGATCCTGCAGACACGCTAAAGCACTGTAATAGCGAGGTAGCCCCATCAATACCTTGAAGGCATTGTTGTACTGAACTCTCAGAGCATTCACGACCTCCTGCGTGCAGCTGGCCCACAGGTTATTTTTTTTAAGGATGGGAAATCATCAAATGACTCCGTCCGCTCTGGGCGGAGCGGAAGAGAGGGTCAGACTCTTACTGACTAAAACCTATTCGTGTTCCTCCTATTGCCCTTTGTGTTCCAGGTCTGCAATGACTCTTTCGAACAAATTCCGCAGCCTGGCCCACAGGCTGCAAGTATAAAAGATTGGCAGAAGGCCTTTGAACACCTGGCAAACCTGCAAGCCAGCATATTACAGCAGCAGCGTATTATAGATATGTAACCTAAAAGTTTGTTTACTGACACAATAAAACAATCCCTTAAATATGCCACTCCAGCTGCCATAATCAAATATAGTCCAATTTTATTGCATAAAAGCACATCTGGTTATAAAAAACGCTTCTTTACACCTAATAAAATCGACATAAAATTTATATTTCTTTTATTTAATATAGTTTTGTTTGAGTTAGTAGTGAAAACGTTTTTTCATAGTTTTGTATTTAATTTAGGTAATCCATTAGGCCCGCTTGCGTAAACCAAAGTTATTGCAAGTTGCAAGGGTTATCATGATATTCCATACTTATTGACTCGGGCCTAAAACATGATATAAAAAAAATAGTATAACCGAATTGAGAACCTTCTCCTTTTTTTGCAGTCGATTAAAAATAGTGACAAAATATTTTCGCCCGACAAAGTTTTTTTTGCACACTGTACATATTCAAAATTAATGTCAATAGGTCAATGTACTGCTTGTCAGCTAGTAATTTTTTTATTAATATTATTGTCCAGATCATGATTCGAATCTTTGAACCCGTGGTCTAGTTTATAATGTGATCTGTGGCTTTAACTGGCTATTACTGTCGTATTCAGAGAGTGTTGTAACGTTAAATAACCAGTACGACTTACCAGGAGGTATATTTAATTGGTAGTCGAGAATACAAGGAAAAATATAGATTTTTTCATGTTGTTAGATTCTTAAACTTGTTTACAAACTGTTTTACAAAACAGGGAGTATTTTTTTATCAACATAAAATTGTCCTAACTGTCTTTCTAAACTGTTTTATATGTTTTATAGATATTTGCGATTATAATAAACTATGGTAGGCGACGGATAAATGTGTAAAGTACATTGACCTTTTCTTAATTAATATCTATTCGTAGGTACCCTCAGACAGTAAATTATGAATCGTTTTTCATTACTAGAAAAGTAGGGATCACGATAGATGTCGATTCTAGACAGCTTTATGTCATTATTTCTGTTTTTGAAATTTAGTGTGTCAATAAATGTAGGTGGGTCAATGACCGTTATTCCACATTTATCTAGCGCCTACCACAGCTCATTCCCGTGGCTTCGTCCGCGTGAATGTCAGAATTTCCCCTGGGATAAATTCTGACATTCACGCGGACGAAGCAAACTATGTGTAAAGTAACTTAGGCTTTTTCAGACTATTATGTGCCTCGGAAAACACGTAAAGCCGTTGTGATCCCGGCTGTCATTTATAAATATTTTGGCAGTAGTACGGATAGTCAGAATCCTAAAGATCTGACACCAGTCTTGCCAAGAAGTGCCGTGTTACCCAGCTCTTCGGTTGCAGAGAAAAGATCGGCAGTCGCTCCACGTAAAATGCTGGTATTCAGTTGAACTTGGTTTGGCTGGAAACCGATCCAATGTAGTTGGGGAATGGCTCGGTGTGTCGATGTAATTCATCTACATGAATTACATCGACACACCCCTCCCTAGGTTACAACCACGTCCTAGGTCATCTTGTGGAAAGCCTAGCGACACTTAGCAGAAAAGAATAGACGGAGCAATTACAGGCAATATATTCTTGGCAATTAAAGAAGCACTACCTCTGGCAATTATTGCCGGGAAAAATGTGCCACTGTCTACTGCTATTTTATGGCTCTTTACGTCAAATGAAATTTAGTAAGGTATTGCATTATTGGTCGACGAGACCAGCAGAGGACTGGCTAGACGTTGGCAATTATTGCCAAAAACAAATGTGTGCCCAACAGAGGTTGTGTGGTCGTTGTGTGTTGCCAGTGTATACTGCTAGTTTATAGCTCTTGAAGTCAAATAATGTCTGGTAAGATATAGCCAAGCATTTGGTCGACGAGGCCAGAGGGCTGGCCATTTTTGTCGGCTAAAGAATCAGCACATTGACCGAAGATTGCTCAGGAGTCAGGATAGAGAGGTATGGAAAAAAAGATAGGCCTTTACCCAGCAGTGAGACTAAACGTTAAAAAAAGAATGGCATTGCCTTTTGGGTACGTAAGTAACTTAACAGATTTATTATTTAAACCGATGCACGTTTGCTATGTGGAAACTTACTTTTTCTTTCTATTTGCATTTTCTTTGTTACTTTTTTGTCTTGTACTTTTAATATTTAAAATTAAAATAAAATGCACTTTAAAACCCCGATAAAAATATGTAAAAAGTGAGATATGCATATTTTAAAAGTCAACTGTAAACCAATGTTTGCAGTTCACACAACTAACATTAAATACGTCTCTGAGTACGGCGGTAACTTCGAGATTTGTTATTGCACTACTATAAATAGAGTCGTATATTGTCACGACTGTCTTAGTATCCTTTTGCGTCACTCGGGAAGTGAAGGCGGGACCGGCCGTTTGTCTAGCTGATGATTATGGCAATACCCTCGTGAACGTTTGGAATGGCATTCTTGAAGATTATTTTTGTAGTGATGTCGCAGTCAACTGGCTTAAGCAGCCGTTTAACTGGCGGCCTAGCCTTTTCATTGAACAGCACCGTTAAATCAAAAAAGAGTTCAGGGAAAAGATAGTGATTTTTCACTTTTTATAGAAAACTTAAAGTCACTCTCTCTCTCTCCCTCTAAACTCTTTTTCGAAAATGGAGACCATTTTCGAAAAAGAGTTTAGTTTACTAACTATTTAGACAAGAGGCCTTAGACAATGTGCGATTAATAAAATCAATTAGCGAATGCGACTGTCGAAATGCCAAAATGTACGAATTTGATCACGTGACATTTCGATAGCATCTGTCAATCCCATACATTTTTGACGTATTGACAATCGCCTTCGCCACGCTACCGTTGACAGAATCTCACTTGTCTCGAGCCCCTGGATATCTAGCGTTTAAACGCTCTTAGCAAGGGTACGACATTTTGCGGGTTTTCAACTCACTGCACATGACGATTGTCTATTAATAACCTTATTTATTTATAAGACAAGACAGTATCTATTTCTGATTCTGTATGAGCAGCACGTGTAGTTCTAGCTAAGAAAAGAATCGACTGCCCTATAGAGATAGCGAGATTTTTGTGAGTGACTGGGCACATGTATTAAATTCTGGTGTTAAGTCATCATCATCATGATCATCACCATATCAGCCGAAAGATGACCATTGTTGGACATAGGCCTCCCCCAAAAGGCGGGGTTTGCCATAATCGCCAAGCTTGGCAGGCGGGTTGGCGATCGCAGTGTAGCTGTTGCAATGTACAGAGAATGCTGCTGCCCATTCTCTGGTGAGTTCCTTAGTCGCCTCTTAAGATACCCACCGGAAGTGATGAGATGGTGCTATTCTTTTACGTCCGACATCATACGGAACTTTCAGGTTTTAAAGTAAAAAATGAAAGTTGGGATGTTTTTTTTTATGGATGGGAAATCATCAAATGACTTCTTCCGCTCTGGGTGGAGCGAAAGGGAGTGTCAGGATCTTACTGACTAAAACCCATCCGTGCTCCTCCTAGTGCCTTTTGCGTTCCAGGGCCGCGGTGACTCCGCGGACTCCGCGGTGACAAATTCCGCAACAAAGTTGGGATGTTGGGCATTTGATAATGTCATGACTTTATTGAAGGCCCCTATGTTCTGGTTGTCTCTACTAAAGAGCAAGAGGTCCTGGGTTCGATGCCTGGGTTTAATGTTATTGGATTATCCGTCTGGTATTTCTCAGAATATAAGGCTCGCCCATGATTACGTAAAGGCGACATACATGCCAGGGTTGCAGCATTTGTTTGAAAGAGTCACCGCAACCCTGGAGCGCAAAGGGCATTTGGTGGACAGCGGTTGGGTTTTAGTCAGTAAGAGTCTGACAATCCCTTTGCTCAGAGCGGAAGGAGTCATTTGATGACGTCCCTTCCTTAAAAAAAACACAACCCAACTTTATTGTTTGTGGGTCATATACTTCCCTTGCTTACCAATTATTTATGTCGACAAAAGAAATGAACGATATCGCTTATCCATTGCTGTTGTTAAAATTTTAGACCTACATCAGTCTAATCTCCATTGCAATGTGTATTGGCTATTAACGAGTCCCGACCCAAAGATTTTGAAAAATAATAAACAGTTCTAATGTCAACAACGTGACCTTTTTCACACAAGTCGTAGCACTTCCGAAGATTGAAAAGTTCTCTTTGTTTTGGAAATGGGTGCATTGAAATAGCCTCTACGAAAGGAGAGGGCCAATTCTACTATTTTTTTATTAAAGCTCGCATTTGCATGTCAATCGCAAACTATCAAAAAAGCCTTATGTTCATACATTTTTGACAGTTTATGTTTTTTTTTGGGCCTCATCAGAATGCTTAACCGCTGCGGCCGCGACATGTGAAAATTCCCAAAAAAAAGTAAATCTTATGTAATAGGTAAATAAACATTAAATTCGCGATTAATTCGCGACACACCGGTGTGTCGCCGGGGCCGGAGCAAAGTCACCCAAAGGGCAATGGAGAGGGCAATGCTCGAAGTTTCCTTGCGTGATCGAATCAGGAATGATGATATCCGCAAGAGAACCAAGGTTACCGACATAGCCCGAAGGATCGCCAAATTGAAGTGGCAGTGGGCAGGGCACATTGCTCACAGAACAGATGGTCGATGGGGCTGAAAAGTTTTGGAGTGGCGACCGCGTACCGGAAGACGCAGCGTTGGAAGGCCTCCCACAAGGTGGACCGATGACCTGGTGAGGGTCGCGGGTAACCGATGGATGCGAGACGCATAGGACCGGTTGTTGTGTCGACACTTGGGGGAGGCCTATGTCCAGCAGTGGACGTCTTTCGGCTGATATGATGATTTTTTTTATTTATTTTTTATTGAGGAATCGGCTTGCTCTTAACCTCGATCACGCCTGATGGAAAGCGATAGATGAGGTCTATGATGGAGCGAGCGTGCCTTGAAAATTAGTAGAATTGGCCCTGAGATACTTAGTTTGTACTTCCGGAGAAAAATGGGTAGTCAGCCCTGCCACTTTTCACCTGGATTAATAAGATTAACCATGGCATATTATTATAAAAAAAAGCTTTGAGGAGTGTTGCGGTTGAGAAACGAAATGTAAAAAATGTTGCAGACCATAGGCTGGATAAGGACCCGGTGGGGGGGGGGGGTATTTCCTTTTATTTGTATTATTACATTGTGCGTATGTGTGTGGCAAATAAAATAGTTTCTTTCATTTTATTTTCAATTTTATTGCAAGCGAAATCGCTGGCAAAAGTTATTGATATTTTACAACAAAATCAGCCGCCAAAGTTGGGTAGCTGTGCCAAGAAGAAGTTTTGAAAACTGTATTCAATAGTAAAGGAATGGTCACCCATCCAGAAACTGACCTCATTAAGCAGACTATCCGTTACAGCTGTCAAAGATCTACAAATGACAGCTGAGACCAACCGCCTAAAGTGCTTTCCGAAGTCTCAGTATGTAATGGACGGTCACCCATCCACGAACTGACCTTGGCAAGTGTTGCTTAACCTCGAAGATCGACCCGTGTGGCTGTTATTATTTACCCATGAGCTCTAATGACCGTGTAATAGTATTCTCCAATAAATCGCACATGCCTGTCAGAAGGGGTTACCTTATAAAAGTTTACACATCCTAGCAAACAAATGTGGCCAGTTAAAAATATGCCTTGTTTACATTCACACTATAAATAAAACTCCGTTCTGCGTGAACGAAAAACAATGTGCTGTCGAAAGAACGTATTGTGATCATCTAAATCTGTAACTAGGAGGAGACTGAAATTGAGAGTAGGTATATATAGGGTTTTGCTATAGCAGAGCGTACTGGACAAAAAAAAACAAAGGAAGAGGTATTTATTGTCACAGAAGTGACATGCTTAAAAAACTACAATTACAACATTTTCATAGAAGTTAAGTCTTTTTTTAGAGTAAAAATAAAACCAGTACCTACAGAACAATTAGCTGAAATAATATTGATGGTCTCATTATGCAATGAAATACATTCTTTGAACAGTTTCCGTGTTATTTTTTCGTTGTTGAACTTCTGCCAATGAAACGGCTAATTGTTTTTAAGAAAACAGACAAAAAATTACACTTAGGTACTAAACACCAATAATTTTTAAATGGTAGCCAATTATTTTATGTTTTGAAGTTTGTGTCTAATATTTGATATTATTATAATTTAAAATATTTTGGCACATTTGAAATGTAATTTAATATATTTACCTAATGTTATTTAATATTAACGTTTGTATGCCACCTACTGTGGCAGGACACCGAGACTATTTATTTATCTATCTATTTTGATTAATCTGTAATTTTTCCACCTTTTCTTAGCTGTGTATACAAATAAACGTATTTGATTTGACCAAAAAAACCAGCCAGTTGCGAGTCCGACTCGCACATTAAGGGTTCTGTACCGAAAAACACGTTCTTTGTATGGGAGCATCCTTTAATTTTATTATTTTGGTATAGTCGCAAAAGAAATACACACTGAGTGAGCATTTCAACTCCCTGTAGCAGCGTAAATGCCGCCACAAAAAAACCAACGTAGCAAAAATTACATCGCAACAATCAGACCCGCAACGGCATCTATCTCGACAGCTATTAGAGTTTACCGTGCGATTAGAACATGTACAACAGCCCGAATATCAACTTTCGGGCAGTTGCCCACCAGACACAACAACCGTCTGGTCGGAGGATCCTCCCTTTGCAACGGAGGTATGCGGGACTTTACTCTCTGTTCCGCTACCTCCATATCCCTACCTATTATGATTTATAAGATACGTCATCATACATCCCGCTGACAGACAGACAGACGGACAAACAGCAGAGGCCTACGCCTCTGCTGTTTGTCCGTTTTCCTGAAAGACTACAAAAAACTTCTGGTTTAAAATGTTTTCAGAAAATATTTGAAACACCAAGAACTTTCATAATATGTAGTACAAATGGACCTCCAATGTAGTATATCTTATTTGAATGACGTAATCTCGGCAGTGCAACCGACTGGCGACACTGAATTGAACATGGGACACAGGAGAGCAATTTGTACTTTATTTATAGGGCATAAGTCATTTTAAAAAGGAATGCTGGTAATCGGGCATGTGTTTCAACTAGTTTTTGCCTATGGCATCGCCCACGTTAAAGTCTGTTTATCGACAAGAATTAATTTTTAACCAACTTCAAAAAAAGGAGGAGGTTCTCAATTCGGTTGTTTTTTTTAAACGGTATGCTTTTAATATTTTTAATAAGGACCTTTGCCCAGCAGTGAGGAAGTAAACGCTTATTAAGAGGGCGCCGAAAAAACGCCGACCGCGCAGTGGGGCCCTCATCGTTTGTATTATGGTTATTTCTTTTATTTTAGAATGAATCTGCAGAAAATAAGCACGTTAAGTTGTGCTCCACAAGATTATACGTTTATATTATTATAAACGGTAGTTTTAATGGTTTAGTTTTATTATAATCACTAAAACGGAAAATAGTGACCATTATTATCCGTTTTAGTGATTTATTAAAACTAAACAATCATATTTCATATTTTCTAGCCATTTGGGGTTGAAACTCTCGGGTCGTGGTGTCCGAGTGCTCATAACTTATTTAAAGATCTATCAAGACTCTTAGTTGACAATTTGCATGACCGAAGGGCTGGCTTTTACTTAGGAAAAAGGTTAAGCATTGCCATACAACGTGGCAATGCTGGCCACTGGTAATGTGCCCAAAAGGCTGGTATCTAAAATATGGCATATTTTAGATTACTTTTAGTTTTAGTTAGTTAAGTGCATATATGTCGCAGGGGATTAGCTTAATAAGCAGTTTAATTATAATAGTGAGCTAGTCTTTTTATTTAAATTTGCAATTTTTCAGCGACTTATGTGACATATTTTTTCAATATCGTTTGATGACTTGCCCATGTCACTTATTTTGACACTGATCAAACGGTGCAGTTCAATGAAAAGGCTAAGTTTTAAAGAAACGGCTGATTAATCTATTTGGCTGCAAATATATACGAATACTTAAATAAATATTTTAAATACTTACATTTTTAAACAATCAGACCGTCCGGAGATGTTCTGAAAGATTGTTTTGAAGTAAGTATTTTCTGTTTGCATTGATTTCATTATTTCTATTGTTTGCGACAAACAATAGGATGATCTGTTTTTATTGTTATTAGTAGCTGCTCTCGCGGTTTCGCCCGTGTGGAAAGTATTTTCATGGTATTTATTTTTTTTTGATCGGAACTCCTATCCTTTTTCTTAAATAAAACAGGTCTTAGTAATTATAACATCAGCTACCAGCCAGCTATCTGCCAGTGCAATCTTCCTCAAAATCCCTTTTTACTTTTATATATATACCCATTTATTTTTATGGTGTGCGTCATGCTTGGCGTTAATAAACTCTTTTTCTTTCTTTCTTTCTTTCTTTTCTTTCATTGAAATCGATCGAGCCGTTTCGGAGATATTAGCCAGAACCAACAGACAGATATACAGACAAAAAAAAATTGTTTTGAAATTTAGTATTTACAAACCGACACATCAATTTATTTAATTGTATAGAATACGTATAAAGTATAAATAACATCTCTTGGAATTTGTTTTGAATGTATTGTATACTCAAATAAACTTTGATACACTCAGACAGTAAATAATTAAAGAATTCATGATTATTTAATTTAAATGAGAATCTTTATAACTGTGCATTTCTTACATCATAATATTACTTACTGCTTATTCAAATGTATTTAGCTGTAAGAGTTCCTAAAATAAATAATAAAATACCTAATTATACAATTTTAAACAGTTTGGCTTCTGCCAGCGGAAAGTCAGTAATTATCCCAAGGCAACATACTACATCTTAAGGTGGATAGACTGACCGGTTTTACGGGCCGGAAACCCACCCGTGTTCCTTCAAATGCTCTTTACGTTCCGGGGCGGCGGTAACTCTTTCTAACTATTCCGCAACCCTGGTAGGCACTGGCCCCAGCGGGATCCGTCAATTATGCTGATATCTCTTTCAGGCGAACGTGGGACACAACGCGCTATCGACCCGGGCCTGGCTTTGGTCGGACGACGAGCCACCCAACGCTCGCCGTCCGCAGACCCGCGCATACGGTGACCGGGAATCGCGCTGCGACTCCCAACGCCCGGGGCATCTCCGTTGCAGTGGCTGGGGAGTAACATTTAACTCTCTCTCACGCGGCCCGCCTCCTCCATCGCTTGCATCTGCATCGCAGAAGGAGGTGTGTGCTTCCCATGCTCCCTCGCTACGGACCATGGATTGAACCAGGGCCGGAAGCGAGAGGTCGCCGCCGCCGATCGTCTTTACGAGGACACGGTGGCGATCCTCCCGCCGAATCCGAAACAGGTAGCTCTTGAAACAACCGTACCTGTTACAGGCGGAAGGTGAGGACGCCGTGGCACTTCTCTAATCAACATTTATACCTACGATCGCTTTTAATAATAACTAATCACGTACAGTGAAACAATAAAAAGAGTTTATAATCAATCTCTGATAATATTTTTAAAACAATGGTACTAAGAATGTGTATGACACAGATTATTTTCTGAAACATCATCTTAGTAACTTGAATAGTTATTAGATAAAATGTGAAAACACTTTTCTTACATGCAGCTTATAGCAATAATAATACTTTTTAAAACTAGTCATGTTTTTTCTTGAGTTATGGATCTAGACATACGGCAGTGTGTCAGATAAGTTCGTAAAGCAAATAGGCCGTCACACACTTGGCTAAATTTTACTGAAACTCGAAGATTAAAGCTGGTGGGTAAAACTTCTTTACGATCCTTATAAATTAATAGATTAAAAAAAAACTGTCTGACTCTAATTTATCTTGAGACCTAGCAAACTTTATAAAGAACGGTTGGCAATCAAAACCGGCCATCATTAATTAACAGGTGTTTTCATGTAAAATCTAGTCTCCTCCACGTTTACTCAGTGTGTGTGCCATTTAACACGGCCGCCAGTGCACTGCACGTTAGCAAGTACGTCTAATTGGATGACACAATTGTACGTCGGACTTACGTCGGCCGCCAGTGTAATAGCGGTCATTTTATAAAATTAAAAGATTTATCATCGCCTATTTTTTATTTTGACGATTTCGTAGTTTGGTAAGACAGTGTCGAAGAAATTATGATTTTGATGTTATTAACTATTTCCGAAAATTTAAATGTGTTTCATACATCAGACATGCCTAATTTTTTTTCCGGCATTAACAAAACAGTGATTTTCTTTATAAGGTAAGTTCGCTGCTCAACACGAACTCATTTGTTTTTTTCCCGATTACTTCAAAAACCAAGATGGCGATCGTTTAGTCGTATTTTTTTGGTCTATGGTCATGCGGTGCCGTGTACCATAAACGGTAGGTAGAGGTCGAGTAGAGGATTCCGAAAGTATAAAATAACTAAATTGTAGGAAGTAAAGATAGCTAGTTTTAAATATAAACATTAAAAAAAATAGAGAAAAACTGACACCAGTCTTGCCAAGAAGTACCGTGTTACCCAGTTAAGGGTTGTGGAGGTCTGGTAGGCAGCCGCTCCACGTAGAATACTAGTATTCAGCTGAATCTGGTTTGACTGGGAACTGACCCCAATATAGTTGGGAAAAGGTTAGGTAAATGATGATTAAAATGACACTAAGATCTAGGCAGAATAATTTTCATCGTCATCATCATCATATCAGCCGAAAGACGTCCATTGCTGGACATAGGCCACCCCTGAATGGGGGGTTTGCCATAATCGCCACGCTTGGCAGGTGGGTTGGCGATCGCAGTGTAGCTGTTGAATTGTGCAGAGAATGTTGCTGCCCATTCTCTGATGAGTTCCTTAGTCGCCTCTTACGACACCCACAGGAAGTGATGGGATGGTGCTATTCTTAAATTTTACGTCTGACACCATGCAGAACGAAATAATTATGGTGATAGTTATTCCCTAGACGAAGTCCTTCAAGGAATATTGCCTCAAAATTATAACAGAGGTAAACAATAACTTTGCTTAACTTACCCTTCAGGGGATACAGCGTGACACTTTTTCTGAGATTAGAACTTTTGTTGTTCACTTTCAAAATGTCAGTATCGGGAGCTTGGACTGATTTCCCAGAGGTATGCATGAAAAGCAATCGAATATGTACCCAGAGCTTTCTTCTCAACGGGATAAGTTATTATGAAAATGGTTCATAATAATTAATAATACATGCAGGTTTAGGGCAAGAGCCTGCCTAGAGCCAGGGCCTGCCAGGGTTGCGGATTTTGTTCGGAAGAGTTACCGCTGCCCTGGAAAGCAAAGGGCACTAGGAGGAGCACGGATGGGTTTTAGTCAGTAAGAGTCTGACACACCCTTCCGCTCTACCCAGAGCGGAAGGATTTGATGATTTCCAACAGAAATACATCATCTGTGAAAATTTCAAGTTTCAACTGTCTAGCTATCACGGTTCATGAGATACAGCCTAGTATGAGACGGACGGACGGACGGACAGCGGAGTCTTAGTAATAGGGTCCCGTCTTACCTTGAATACGGAACCCTGAAAAGGTAGCAATCCCACTGCTGGGTAAAACCACTACGCTGGTTCAAGACGAGTTGGCGATTTCAGACTTTCACGTCCAGGGATAGATCAAGCACAAGACCAACGGTTTCGCGTGCTTTCCGAAGCACGGGGGTGTCACTGAGAAATTCCTAATGGAATAACCTAATACCACTGTTTGCCTGAACTGGGAATCGAACTCAGGACCCATCGGCAGTCGCGCTTTCAACCAGGAGAAGGGTCGCGCTTTCAGCTGAGACTGGTCATCCCTCAGCTGCCATGGTTTATTTTAATTATTCCTTTGAATTGTTTTTTTTTACTCCGGACTCTTTTATCCTGCACGTCTTTTACATCGTTCTCACATATATGTATAGTTTCGATATGAATGATGTAACCATAATTTTGTAACAAAATATTATTTTTAAAAGAGTGTCCGTGGAGTTTTTTGCGCGTTCTTCTCCATAGAGATCTACGCTTTGGAACGTGCAAATAGCTCCATCTTTTTGACCGACCGACCTTGACAATTCAAAAGTGCCTGTAAATGGTCTAATTGAAATAAATGCTTTGACTTTGACTTTTGACTTTGAGACCAGCGAGGCAGTTGAAGATACCTCCATTACAACCCGGTTAAGTGTTAAAATCGTAGGCGGCTAGACGGGGGCAAAGTTTTCTTCGACGATTTCTTGCGGAAGTTCCACATTTGCGAATGCTCAGGCGAGGAACTTTAACGGCCTTAAAATAAAAAACCTGGGGAAAGATGGGGTAGATGACTAAAATAGTCTATTTGTACGTCAGTTAGATTATCAAAAAATAATGGCACACAGTATTTTGTAACGTAAACATAGAAAGGAGACATGAAATCTCGTATGACGTCACAGGTACAGCTTTTTTACCTAAAAGTGACGTCATAAGCCTCCACTCCTGCACTTGGTATTTTACCCCGGAAACAACCATATTGAATGTTGGTATAGTGGATGCCTGAACAATGAGTCACAGCAATTTAGATCGATGGGTTTAAAACTAAAATTAAAACAAATTAGAACGACATCTGTAATTAGTCACAGCACTATTATGAACTCTTTAGAGATTATTCAGTTCTCTGCGTATTCATAGACTGCCTCGAGGTTCTAGTGGTTGTTAACGCTTATTGTTCAACGGGGGGTCGCGTGTTTGAAACTCGAGTTGGGATGTTTTATTGGACTTTAGCTAGTGAAATGCGTGAGTGCATAGTAACAGTCGCACGGGTCGATATTCAAGGTTAAGCGACGCTTGCCAAGGTCGGTCTGTGGATGGGTGACCATCTTAACATACCGAGACTTCTCCGTGCCTCGGAAATAACGTTAAGCTGTTGGTCACGGCTCATTTGTAGATTTGGCAGTCGTTACGGATTGTCAGAAGCCAGAAAATCTGACACCAGTCTTGCCAAGTAGTAGCGCGTTACCCAGTTAATGGGTTGTGGAGGTCTGGAACTCCACGTAAAATACTGGTATTCAGCTGAATCCGGTTTGAATGGAAGCCGACCCAATATAGTTGGGAAAAGGCTAGGCAGATATTGAATGCGTGAGTGCTTTTTTATACACAAACCTTCCTCGTTTATCGCTCGATCTAGTAGTGAAAACCATAATAACAATATCTGTTGCCTGGTTTAGAAGAAGTAAGCGGAGGCAGACGGAGGCAGACAGCGACTTTGTTCTATATTATTTTGAAAAGTAGATTCAGAGAAAATGTACAAAACATCGAATGATCGAATAAAATATCGAAATATTAGAGAAGTGTGTTTTTTCCGGATTAAAAGCGTAGGTAGATAATGTTTGCGGATTTTGTTTGAAAGAGTCACCGCGGCCCTGGAAAGCAAAGGGCACTAGGAGGAGCACAGATGGGTTTCAGTCAGTAAGAGTCTGACACTTCCTCCCGCTCCACCCAGTGGAAGGAGTCATTTGATGATTTCCCAACCATAAAACAACTGTCTAGCTATCACGGTTCATGAGGTAGGAACAGCCTGGTAACAGACAGACAGACGGACAGAGGAGTCTTAGTAATAGGGTCCCGTTTTTACCCTTTTGGTACGGAACCCTAAAAAAGGTAGATATTTGTTTGAATGTTAAGAAATTATAAATATAATCAAACGTGAGGTAAGTATTTGTTTTCGTACTCTCAAAACAAAAAATCTAAAACAGCCAAAAGCAAAAAGCCTTATAAACTTATTGATGTTTACTTGAACCATTTGAGGGGTTCGTGAGCCGCAATAATACCTTTAGATATTCAACAGCTTCCGGAGAATGGACCGACCCCAACACAAAATAATTGGGGTTACCCTGAGCGCAAAATAACGTAATTGTTTTCTCAACCATTGCTGAAAATCGTCCTGTGAAATTCACAGTTATCTCACTTAAAGTGAGCGCACACAATTCGAAAGCGCACCCTTTTTTTTCGATTTTCTTTATTCGATATTCGACTGTATTTTTTTTTTTGTGTTTATCTCCGTCATTTATGAACCGATTTAAAAAATTCTTAAATATACCTCTCGATTGGTCCCATTTAAATTTTATCAAAATCGATTCAGCAGTTTGGTTTTTAAATCCAAATAGCTGGAAAAAATATGTGCAAAAATCATACGAAATTGCATATTTTTGCTTTCCTGTGACTTTTCAGTGGTGTTTTTTATAGTAAATTATCGCAGATTCACAACTTGACACTGTACGTTTGAAGTGATGTTATAGTATTTTTTTCTGAAGAACGGTCAAAATAACACGAAAACTTCCGAGCATCCGCCATATTGATTTTCGTGTGAGGTCATATGGGTTAAGATTAGTGCACATTCTGGAGAAAAATAAGAGGTACTTAAGTATTTAGATGATACTGCAGTGCGATTCTGTAAACATGTCGAAGTGAACTCTTTGGCGGGGCGCACGACGGGTGAGTTGTCAAACCATACAAATAAGATGGAATGACAGCTCAGTTGTCGTTCACTCCGCCTAGGTGAACACCGTGAGATGTCGACAGAATCGATCGGCTGATGATAATATTTAAAATCGTTTTCATAATTTTGCAGGCTGTGATATTGCGGAATTTGTTCAAAAGAGTCACCGTGACCCTGGAACGCAAAGAGCATTAGGAGGAACACGGATGGGTTTTAGTACCTTCGCTCTACCTAGAGCGGAAGAAGTCATTTGATGATTTCCCATACATATAAAAAAGCAGGCTGTTATGCCTTTTTTACTTTAACTAGAAAATATTTTTTGTCGTCAACTGGACAATCCCCCGTTTCTGAATTGAGTATTTGAAGTTAAGCATTTCTCAAATTCTTCATTACTGACTGTTGTACAAACTTCAATGCACTCCAAAAATCACTAATCACCACTATTGTTAATTGGCGATCACAGTTTTTTCTATGTTTAGACCAGATAAGAGACCATTACTATCTATGTACACGTCATCCTACAGACGACTTATTAATCACCATTGTTGAAGAAATGGCGAATCGAATCTTGATAGCTATAACCTGGGAGTCTTTAAGTCGAGAGTGAATAGGTTACTTCTAGGCAAGCGTGCTCCATCTTCGACCACATCATCGCTTAAAATCAGATGAGATAGTGGTCAAGCGCGTGCCTATCATTAAAAAAAACTATTCAGGTACGAAACTGACTAAAACTAAGGGTGTGGAAATGGGGATAAACGTTAGTAGTAAATCTGCGCTGACGAAGTACGAAGTGCTAGTATTATTTATAAGGACAAGGAAAAATAAATATGAAAAAAGGAGTGTTCATTTATGGCGACCGGTTAATCACTCAAGGTCAGGTGTGACTAATTTCATTTTATGCTAATTATAAAAGCTATAGTACCTTAACTTGTGGCTTAAAAATAACAGCCACACGGGTCGAACTTCAAAGTTAAGCGACACTTGCCGAGGTCGGTTAGTGGATGGGTGACCATCCACTACAGACAAAGACTCCTCCGTACCACAAGCACTTTAAACCGTTGGTCCCGGCTGTTATATGAAGATCTTTGACTGTCGTTGCAGTTAGTCAGAAGTCAGAAGAACTGACACCAGTCTTGCCAAGGTTCATTGTGTTATCCAGCTGCTCTGTTGTGGAGGTCAGATAGGTAGCCACTCCATGTAAAATACTGGTATTCTGCTGCATAGTTTTAGACTGGAAGCAGACCCCAATATAGTACGGAAAAGGCTAGGTAGATGTATTGAGTAACATAATATGATTTAGTAATCATGACAATAATACTAATTACAGGCATCACGGTCTAAGCAGCTAATTTATATTTGTGTAAAAAGTGCTTTTCAACGGATACATACAGTGTGACGGGAATGACGCTATTTTTAACTAACTATTGACGTAATTGCAAAACTAGCAATTAGGTACCGCTTCAAAAATAGGTCATTGTACATTAAAACTACAACTAGGGATAAGTCTAATGATTCTGTAAAAAGAAAAGCGTTAAAACAAAAACGGAACAAGAAAATTCCACTTTAAGAATTGACGAAATTCTCTCGAGCCAAAATCCTAACCTCAATCAGCTAGGAGCATCGATCCGCGAAATTTTTGTGTTCATATCTTAGATTACTTAATACGATTACTACACGGTTACAATGGCCAGTAATCAGATTAACCTTTACACATAATTTCTAGGCAACCAAGCCACATATTGTAGCAGAATATGTGCCTACTTTGACATTGGCGAAAAAATCGCCCCTGAAACATGGAAATTCTCAGTAAATCGTCCAGACATCACCACGACAGAACAGCGCATGCTTAAAACCCATTCAGGAACGTAGCCAGAACAAGACAGCAATAGGAGCATGAAAGAGACGACCATAGGATTCCTAAAATTCAGGGAAAACCACTTTGGCTGCCGCACATTTTAACACATTAAAGTTATGTCATTCGTGCAATTTTTATAATCCGTCAACTCGAATACGTCACTAATTTTTTGCAATTGGAACACTCGAATTCGAATTTCGAAAATTCCTATTCGAAATTAAAAGAAAATGCGGCAAAAATTAACCGTCACATTTTTTTTTCTCTAACGCGGCATCGTTGACGCCTAAGCATTCGTCGCTCTGTTACTAACTGCATTAGACAGATTTTAGGTCACACGAACTGAACTAAACTGGTGAATTAAATGAAGGATAATTTACTTACATGTGCTGCATCGACCACGGGGTGACATAAAACACTTAAGTCTATGCATTTGTTAGAAAAACCGACGATTTAACATGTAATAAAGATTAAAACACACGGCACAGATAACCTGCGAGATTTGCACAACAATTTATTTTTACACTAACTCGGTATGTGGTACGCGGTTTATTTAAAATTAATTATTTAAACACAGTAAGGCTGAAATGTGTGTGGTTACTAGTTTCGTGGGGAAAAAAAATCAATTGCAGACGGTCCGTCGGGTAGCCATTTTGTCTCCGACTGGATAAGCAGGGCACTGTTTAGTACGCATGCGCGAAGTGCCGCCCAAATCTCTATGCCCGAATAGATGAGTACAACAGAATATAATATGGAAGACTTGAAACACTCTTAGCTCAATGTTACTATCGTCATTTTTTAATGCTGACCGAATTTTTGTAGCGAAAACTTTTCCGGTAAAAAAATGGACGCTGAATTCCAAATTCGAAATTGAGGCTGTCTCCTTTTTCTATTGGTTTAAAACGTTTAAAAAATAAATGGCGGTCGCATTTGGGGGTTAATTTGAACATTAAGCGTATTTTTTACTGCGACATATTATTTTAACGGCAGATTCAAAGAAAATGAAGAGCTAACTTAAAAATACCTTAAAAATATCCATTTTCCAATACCAGTATTGACGGTAATTTTATAAACATATAAAGCCAATATTGAACTACCTTCATTCTCATTGCTCACTTTATCTGAACAAACGAGTGAGAAGTCATTCAAGGAAAATATTTTCCCTGAGTAGTTCTCGTTTTTCCTAGTGGTTCAGCCAAACCAAGATAGATGGCGCTGTTAGCAATAGTTATAAATGAGGACGAATAAAATAATTCGTAATAAGATTAGGTAAGTATTTATTTTATTCATTTATTGCGGTTGTTAATTATGGTTTATAAATGTTTTAACAAAGAGATACAATTGTTTTATAGTTGACATTTATAGTTGGTATAGTACCTACCTACATCATTAGTTTATTACACACCTAGCTATTTTTAAAACTGCCCCGTTGGTTTAGTAGTCGCAAACCGCGACTTCGTGAAGTCCTAGGTTCGTTTCTCGGGTCGGGCAAAGCGTTGTTCAGCTTCCATTAGGAATTTCTCAGTAGCAACCCGGTGTTTGGAAGTCGGTGGCATGACACCCACGTGCCTCGGAAAGCACGTTAAGCCGTTGGTCCTGCGCCTGATCTCTCCCCGGTCGTGTTGGATTACCATCCCTGAGGATTATAACAGTGAAGGAACTGAGACATACTCGAAAAACGTCTAAAAAGTAAAAAAAAGACATATATTAGATCTGCACTTTGTAGCAGCTACAGAACAGTACCCTTAAATATGACCACGCGCTTCTGGAATGTTGTTGCTGATCCGTATGGTGTCGGACGTAAAAGAATAGCACCATCCCATCACTTCCCATGGGTGTCATAAGAGGCGATTGAGGGACTCACAGAGAATGGGCAGCAGCATTCTCTGTAGGTACATTGCTACAGCTACACTGCGATCGCCAACCCGCCTGCCAAGCGTGGCGTTTATGGCAACCCCTTCCCCATTTGGGGGAGGCCTATGTCCAGCAGTGGACGTCTTTCGGCTGATATGATGATGATATGATGACTTCTGGAACGTCCTGTCGATAGAAGTCTAGATGAGTACTTAAGGAAGTAATTCCACTTTCGTTAATAGTTTTATAACTTGACCCAGTTATTTTTGTTTTCTTTAACGCCCTACACTAAATTATTAACTACGTACGTATTATAATTTTCTTTGATGAAATTGGCTCAGACATCTATCCATTCGTCTTCAAATGACTTCTTCCGCACTGGGCAGAGCGGAAGTGTCAGACTCTTACTGACTAAAACCCATTCGTGTTCTTCCAAGTGCCCTTTGCGTTCCAGGGCCGCGGTGACTCTTTCGAACAAATTCCGCAACCCTCGCAGGATCTGCCCCTGGCGGGAACACAACGCGCCGTCGACCCGGGCCTGGTTCTTCACCGAGCGTTGGGTGGCTCGCCGTCCGCTGGCCCGCGCCTGCGGTGCCCGGGAATCGCCCCCACGACTCACAACGCCCGGGGCGACTTCTTCTGTTGCGGCGGTTAGGGCGTGAGGTTTGCCTCTCCCTCACGCGGCCCGCCTCCTCCTTCAATAGCATTGACTTGCTCTTTGACCTCGATCACGCCTGATGGAAAGCGATAGATGAGGTCTATGATGGAGCGAGCGTGCCCAGAAGATGCCTGTTTACACTTGCTTTGAAGGCAGACGGGTTATATGTGAAGGGAACACAGACGCTGGCAGAGAGTTCCACACTTTGGCTGTGCGCATAATAAACTTGGAGTAAGAAGCGATGGATAGCGATGATGTGGTCGACAATAGAACGTGCTTGCCTAGAATTAATCCATTGATTGAAATTACACAATAACTTGACTTGGTAACATAAATATTTTATGTGCGGATGTATTGTCGACAATAATTCACAATGAATGATTCATTTCAAGCAATTTCAATTAAATTAAAAACAAATAAACCGACCACAATTCATTAAACAAAGGCAGCTTGCTTTTGATTTTGAATTCTTTGAAAATAACTTCATGACTGTCTGTCATTGCATAAAGTTACTAGAAATAGGGAGTGACTTTTAATTTATTGCCTTTCTTTCAGTGGGTGAGAATAGGTTCATAGACAGAGTGAATTTTTCAAGAGGGTCTGCGTGGCCAGTACCAAAAAAGACATAAAGCGAGTCCCAAGGCCTTGTAATGTAGGTGACGTAGAGCTAAGGAGTGCAATTCCCTGCCAGAGACTGTTTTTCCTGAGGGGCGATTCTACTATTTTTTAAGCAACATTGGCATTCGCATCTCACTTGCAATCTGTTAATAAATCCTTAATTTCCATACATATTTGAACGATTGCAACTGAGATGTGAATGTGAAGGTTGCTTAAAAATTTGTAGAATCGGCACTCTGATATCTACAACCTTTAAGGCCTTTAAGGCTCGACCGAATAGGTTACTTCTAGGCAAGCATGCTGCATCATGGCTTACCATCAGGTGAAATAGGTGGTGCTCAATCGTGAGCTTATCAATAATAAAAAAAAAGCTGCACCTGGCTTTAACGTGTCATTCTCAGTCATTTCATTGACTCAGTCTGAGTGCCATTCTACTATTTTTTTTTTGCTTGAAAATAAGTAGTGACACTTTGGTGTTAAATTAATAAAAGAATTAATAATAAAACATAAATTGACAGGAAAGTACATGATGAGTGACACTTACTTAGGGAAAAACCAATTATTCCATTATTTATTGTTCCCCATTTAAATAGGGATAATTTGCTTATATTGCTGTTGTTTTCAGAATCATGTTAGGGTGACCAGATATTTGATTTCACTGATACCTATAAACTGTACCGTGGGGATACGCCCTAAAAATATTTACGGATCTTATAGCTTCTTCCAGCGAAACACACTTCTGGTTAAGTCTTGAAGAACAGACAGATAGACAGGCAGACAAAGTTACTTTTGCAGTGTACGAGGTCGAGCCACACTTGACTGGTTTTTATAAGCTCGTCAGCTAATAAATTTTAAATCAAGCTTGGTTTTATACAACTTATATTATCAGTTAATTATCTATTATCTTATGAGAGGCTCTATAGCTATAACAACCTCTTTTAGACCTACTTCTAGACAAGTACGTTGCGCCATTGCATTGTACATGTCTAAAAGGGAATATAAATTCCCTTTTCGATCCTTGCTTTCTTCTTCTTTGGGTAAACTGTGACGTGCCAATACGATCACAGATCCTCCCTCGATCCTTGCTTTCTTTTTCTTTGGGTAAACCGTGACGTGCCAATACGATCACAGATCCGTTGTAAGAGAGAATCGGAGCTATATAAATGATTCATCTTGACTGTCCCTTTTACACGACTAGTTTAATTTTTTATTATGGTATCTTTCTCTTCTCTTCCAAAATTAATTGATTAAACAATGCACCTGCTATAAGTCTCTCTATGGAGGTTGGTCTTTGGATGACTGGTAGAGAATGCCTCGGGCATTATGCCCGCCTGTGTACCTTGCATGAAGTCTAAATAAATAAATAGTAGGGGGCGGAAGTAGTAGAAGTAAAGAACGGTGCGGCTGAACTGATCTAACCAGAGAAATAACACTCCTTTTTCGGGCAGTCATATAAAAATGTAAGAAAATTAAATATGAGAACTCACACTCCTTTTTCGGGCAATAACTGAACATTAAAAAACATGTAATAGGTACAATATGTTTGTCTAGCGGCATTCCTTCTTCAAGTTAACAATACAAGAAATTCTATTTAAGTACACATTATAAAAAAACAATAGCAATTATTTATCTGACGTTTCAATGACCTTTGCGTGACGCATGTCAATTCAGTCCTGGATATGTATCGAAATTTATTGTCACCATAGTTGGCCGCCATTTGCATTTGTTTGTAGTATGTCCCACCATATTATACAGGGCAGTTGTGATTTTTTCTTTATTAAAAAAAAGGTTTAAAAATAAAATGTTACCTATTTTTTGTTTAGTGTTTATGTGTTCGAACTTTTTGTTTATTAAATCTGAAGGTGAGTTAGTTGAGTCTTTTTGTTTTAAATTGACCTTATTGGGTGATTTATCTTCACATTGTTTGTTTGTGTGAGTGTTTGTTTTGTTTTTGGTTTAACAAATCGTAAGGTAAGTTGGATATTTTTTTAGATTTAATCATAAATATAAATTTGGGTTTTTTCAATAGTCAGACAACATTTACCTGAGGAATTAAATTGTTCTTATAGAGAATAATATTATGACAAATAGCCTTAGATAAATATGCCTGGTTATCTTCAGTTTATTAATCACTATCTTTTGCCCGCGACTTCGTACGCGCATATCCCGTTTCTCTCCGTTCCAGTAAGAATTTCGGGACGAATTATAGCTACATACAAACCTTTCTCTTGAATAACTCTGTGGTTAAAAAGATATGGCGTACAGACGGCGAAAGCGACTTTGTTTTATAATTGTGAGTTATTTAAAAAATAAATTTAAATGCGTGAATCGTTATAGTCCGGTTAAGCAGTTGATAACCCTTGCGTGTTAACTTGCTAGTGGTCATATCGAAGAAACAAAGAAAAAACGTGAATCGTTCGATCGTGATGTCCGAGGTGCGGTGTGGTAATTAGCTGCATTCAGTTAGACTGAAAGCCACCCCCAATTAAGTTGGGAATTGCTAGGCAGATCGACCCTATATGCAAACCTAGTAAATTTTATTCACGCGACTTATTACATTTTTGCTACCAGGGTAAAACCTTCAAAAGGCGCCTAGACTTTTGAAAAAAAGATCTTAGGCCCATATTCCAAAACGTAACCTCCAATTCAACTCGAACTTCAACTCCATCGGAGATTTTCATAAATTGAAGTTTGTACATTTGTTTTCTCATCTCTCGAGTACGAAAACGTCAGTTAGACAAGCTTTCATTGACATTTTCGTGCTCATGTTGGAGTTGGAGTTTACGTTTTGCAATATGGGCCATAGTGTCGATTTTTACCTCACTACAACTAGATGGTTTTGATCAACATCACCGGTGATCACAATCAGCACATAGAAGAAAATCCGTGACCTCTTAAAAGAGCACTCTAGAACCCCCTCTGTGAAATGTCAGTTAGGGCACATCCCTGTGCCCGCTGCCCGTGCCTGCCAGGGTTGCGGAATTGTTCGAAAGAGTCCCCGCGGCCCTGGAACGCAAAGGGCATTAGGAGGAACACGGATGGGTTTTAGTCAGTAAAGAGTCTGACACTCCCTCCCGCTCCACCCAGAGCGGAAGGAGCCATTTAATAATTTCCAATAATAAAAAAATGCACATCCTTGGAGAGCCTAAAGGGATCTCCCCTGAGCCTCGCTGTGCACGTCAGCATATGATGTATCTACATAACTGTATTCCCTAGGTAAGTACATTATAAAGTGTGACGTAGTATAAGTATATAATGGCTATAATAGGAAAACTGTCGAATTGTGGTTATGTTAATATATTGTTCCAATTGTCGTGTCTATGTTATGTAGTTCAGTCTTTTCCCTAACGATATTGTTATTGTTCGTAATGACTAAAATATGGCAGCTGTGATTGTTACAATTCTGATCTGACGACACGGTTGGCGCAATGGTTGAGCGACCAGCTGCTGCGCTGCGTGTCGCGGGTTCGATTCCCGCACGGAACAAATATTTTTATGGCCTACAGATAGTGGTTCCGGGTCCGGCTGTTTGTGTATGTGTGTTGACCGCCACGAGTTTCATCATCATTATCATATCAGCCGAAAGACGTCCACTGCTGGACATAGGCCTCCCCCAAGTGTCGACATAACAATAGGTCCTGTGCGTCTCGCATCCATCGGCTACCCGCGACCCTCACCATTCCCACCATTCATCGGGAACATTGTGGGAGGCCTTCCGACGCTGCGTCTTCCGGTACGCGGTCGCCACTCCAAAACTGTTCGGCCCCATCGACCATCTGTTCTGCGAGCAATGTGCCCTGCCCACTGCCACTTAAGTTGGCGATCTTTCGGGCTATGTCGGTAACCTTGGTTCTCTTGCGGATATCATCATTCCTGATTCGACCACGCAAGGAAACTCAGAGTATTGCCCTCTCCATTGTCCTTTGGGTGATTTTAAGTCTTCTGATGAGGCCCATTGTGAGCACCACGTTTCAATCCTAAGTCATCACTGCCCCGGATTTGTACGGGTCTTTCATAACCCATAATAAAAAGAAAAAAAATCAGACGGTTTTGATAACCGCTTTTATAAAATATAATAAATCTATCTATATAAATAAAAAGTCCGGCCAAGTGCGAATCGGACTCGCGCAGGAAGGGTTCCGTACCATTATCCATAAAAATAAAAAAACGGTATAGCGGCAACAGAAATACATCATCTGTGAAGTCTAGCTATCGCGGTTCATGAGATACAGCCTGGTGACAGACAGACAGACAGACAGACAGACAGCGGAGTCTTAGTAATAGTGTTCCGTTTTTATCCTTCGGGTACGGAACCCTAAAAATGAATCGACGAAATGTATGGACGCGCATAACTTGAGCGACTTGAACGATTTAAATCCTTTTGTTGCTTATGATTGTCAAGGCGACGTTTGTAATGAATGAAAATTTAAAAAATAAAAAAAATCGCGCACGAAGTGTTCCGAACCATTATCTATAAAAAAACGGCAAAAAAATCACGTTTGATGTGCCCCACTGAAATATTTATTTTATTATGTTTTTAGTATTTGTTGTTATAGCGGCAACAGAAATATATCATCTGTGAAAATTTCAACTGTCTAGCTGTCACGATTCATGAGGTACAGCCTGGTGACAGACAGACAGACAGACGGACGGACAGCGGAGTCTTAGTAATAGGGTCCCTTTTTACCCTTTGGGTACGCAACCCTAAAAAGCAATACCTTTTGAGAGGTTTTGTTGTACTCATCATTATGAACAACTTTCACTATGAGACTAACCCTGAAATCGCGAAAAAAAATCGACTGCCCCCATACGTTATCTTATGTACGTATAACTCGACAAAATGTACTGATTAGCTGATTTTTACAGCGATTTCAGGGTTGGTCCCACAGTAAAAGTTGTTCATAATTCAAAAAAAAGTTCAGTTTTATTTTTACTTATTTTTTTTTTTGTATTGCAATTATGATAAAAATTACCCCTTCTCTGTCATCAATCTGTTAGTATACCGAGGATCCTCCATGCCTCGGAAAGCACGTTATGCCGTTGGTCCCGGCTGTCATTTGAACATCTTTGACTGTTGCGGTTCGAGAAGCCAGAAAATCTGACACCAATCTTACCAAGGGGTACCGGATTACACAGACACTGGGTAGTGGAGGTTAGATCCTCAGTCACACCATTATTATTAACACTAGCGACCCGCCCCGGCTTCGCACGGGTGCAATGCTGATATTTAATATACTAGAGAATGTCTTTATATACTTAATTAGATAAGGATTAATGCTGTATTGCTTAAAATCGATTCGTAAATAAGCCATTATTTCTCGTAAAAAGTAAAGGATAAAAATGGTTATTGTGGGTTATACCTAAGAGATAGACATATACCATCGCGGACTTTTTTGTAGACCTTTTTAAGGTGTACAATACTGTAGTACATTATTTTAATCTATCTCGTAGGGGTAGTAAGCGTTTGCAATGTAAGCGCAAAAAAAAGTGTTTATTTACGACATCACATTAGAAACCTCTAAAATTATCAGTGTTTCTCTACTAAATTATGCATTTATTATACATATAAACCTTTCTCTTGAATGACTCTATCTATTGAAAAAAACCGCATCAAAATCTGTAGCGTAGTTTTAAAGATCTAAGCATACATAGGGACAGACAGCGGGAAGCGACTTTGTTTTGTTTTGTATTGAAGAATTCATCTCCATCAAGCACCTATTCATCTGCATCCCATTGACTCGAAGCCGATTCGATACCAACACAGTTGGGAACAGGCTAACAATTTATGAAATATTCGCCCTGTCTGAATATGACGATCAAAGTTTTCCCAATTACGCTACAATTTACCTATCAAGGTATACATGACCAGTATAATCTAAGCTCTCGGTACACGGAAAGCCGGTACACTGTGATGTATTTGTCAAGGTCCAATTGCATTAAAAATTACTTAATTCACTTTATATTATGCCTACTTATAACGTGCATCAGAATAAATGGGCCTGGGGTAATGACCTCGTAAGGGATCATTGTACTCATCGTTATTTAACAACTTTGTCTACGGGAGCAAAATCGAAATAGCGCAAAAAAAATCGACTGCCCCTTACATTTCTGCTGATATGTTGATGATAATGAGTCTGGAAGCCGACCCTGAGATGATTGGGAAAAGACTAAGCAGGATAGCTTCTCGGCTGCTGCTTTGAGTAAACATTCCTAGCGGTTAGAAAATCTAATTGTTGTACTTACCGCTTGTTTGTGGTTAAATTAATCACGTTCAAACTAGGAATTACTGTGGAGTTATTCATTTTACTTGGACTATTCATTAGGTAAAGTATTCTGAATAAAAAGCGGTTTCACAAATTACTCAGTGATTACAAACTTCTGAAATAGATTTTTTATTAATTATAGGATTGCTTTTAAATATCCACTTCTACACCACACCAAATGGAAAGCAAAAATGTGGTTGACGATCGGCGGAGCACGCTAGCCTAGAAGTAACCTATTCACTCTTGACTTAAAGATTCTCAGGTTGAAGCTATCAGGAAACACTGACGGGCAGGGAATTTCACACGGTTGGCGCAGTGGTTGAGCGATTGACTGCTGCGCTGCGTGTCGCGGGTTCGATTCCCGCACGGAACAAATATTTGTATGACCTACAGATAGTTGTTCCGGGTCTGGCTGTTTGTGTATGTGAGTTTATATGTTTGTAAACGCACCCACGATACAGGAGAAATTCCTAGTATGGGGCAACGTTTAAAAAAAAAAATGAATTTGTCAAAAAACCCGACCGTTAAAAACGACTAAACAGTTCCAAACAAGTCGCTTTTCAAGCAGTCTGTGGAAAATAAATTTAACTATGTGTCACCGGTAGTGATATTGTCTTGCGTCTTAGCAAAGGCCTCCCCAAGAGCTTGCCATTCGTTCCTATTAAGAGTCATCCTTCTCCACGTAACACCTGCCTTATTCCAGATAACGTCTCCCCATCCTGTACATTGTCTTCCTTTCTTTCAGCTGCTTACTTTATAAAATAAACCTATTTTCTTTTCAGCGTTTATCCTAACTGACTAGTTATTCTTTCTTTCTTTATTGGAACCAAAACACATTTCACAAATTCATTGCGTACGTAAATAGCTGCATTAGTTATAAAACTGTGTCGCAGCTATTAACGCCCACCTCCAAGAGGGAGACGACAGAGTTCCACATTTCACAGAAACAAAAGAAAAACAATAACAATAAAATCATTACAAAATTAAAAAATTAAAATTAAAATGGTAAAAAATAATAATCATGGTAATAACATACAAAATTAAAATAGACAAGTGCTTAATGTTGTGCATGTTCGAGTGATGTGTGTAAGTGTAGTGCGTGTCTGTGGTGTGTAAGTGTAGAGTGAGTTAGGACAAACGATTTTAAAAGTACAATTATACGAGTATAACGCTCTCTGACCATTCGATATTCTCGGACACAATAATAGGAAAACTAAATTATAAAAGTAGGTTGTAACAATCATTGTATTATTTTAATTGCTCAAAAGCGATAGGACGTAAACACCACAATGAACTAATAATGACTAGTGATTCATACAAACACATGCTTTACGATGTACCTATGATTTGTTTACAAATTGTTTGATGATTCATCTGTATTAATTTCTACATATTATAATCCCAATGGTGTCGGACGTAAAAGAATAGCACCATCCCATCACTTCCCGTGGGTGTCGTAAGAGGCGACTAAGGGACTCACCAGAGAATGGGCAGCAGCATTATCTGTTGCTACATTGCTACAGCTACATTGCCATCGCTAACCCGCCTGCCAAGCCTTGCAATTATGGCAAACCATTTGGGGGAAGCGTATGTCCAACAGTGTACGTCTTTCGGCTGATATGATGAGATCTCAATATTCTTAAGTGAGATTGGGCCGGACAACTCTACCACATGTCAGATGAGCTGTGGGCTCAATCAGTAAGTGTGTACCATTCAATGCTAGGCGACATCATGGATAGATTCTGATGAACTACTACTTTCTTGAAGGCCTGACCCTTAATGGCAGATCATAAATAGCACTGAATCGGTTGCGCACCCATGTAGGCCTGCAGACTTATATATAGCCTGGCAAAATGGGGTTTCAAAGACCCGTCGGATACACAATGTGAGTGCGGTGCTCCTGTGCAGGGGTCTACTCTCAAAGCCCGAAGTCAATAGTTTCGGCCTTAGTGTCGGGCGTTTTCTACTCCGTGTCACATATGGATTACGATTAGTCCCGAACCCGAACTAAGAACAACTGTCAAATCGTGTGAAACCACACCGAAACTACGGACTTCGGGCTTAGAGAGTAGGCCCCAGAGCATGAGCCACACGTTGGAGTGCCCCAAGTGCGCATGCACCTGCAATATGGGGAATCTAATAAATGCCACCGACGCTGCAATTTCCGTGGTCACCTACTGGGTCCAAAACTCTCCTACTGGAGGAGCACGGATGGGTTTTATTCAGTAAGAGTCTGACACTCCCTCCCGCTCCACCCAGAGCGGGAGGGGATGATTTCCCATCCGTAAAAAGGGTGTGCTGTTGTTGGTATCGCGGTGAAAATCCTCAAGGATGTCCTCCGTCCTGGTGCGGACGGAGGGGTCTGTCCGCACACTTGCAGGGGGGGCTACGTTCAACGGAGTGCTGAATTAACCTGAATTAACACTTGTACCTACTTAGTACTTTTAATCCCTCTGATTCTGACGACTACGTTGATTAAGTCGCGGGCAGAAGCTCGTATGGATAGAAACTAGTTTCTTCTCTAAACAGTTTAAAACAAAGTCGCTGTCTCCGCCTGTCTGTTTCAACGTTTACTTCTTCTAAGCCACGCACTGGATTTTTATACGGATTTCAATATACGACAGAGCGACAAACAAGGAAAGTTTGTGTATATGTCGCAATCAACTGACTTAATCAGCCGTTTTAATTGGCTGCCTTGCCTTTCCATTGGACGGCGCCGTTTAATCAGCGGCCTGGATGACATCCAGGCAACGCGTCATTTACAACATTTAATGAACCGTTAATTAAATAGGCCGGTTAATTTGCGCCAAGCATGACGCATATCAAAAAAAATAAATAAAAATATTAGGTAAGTAAGGCAAGTTGGTAAAATATGCGCCACATCCGCGCAAAACGGTCATCTCTCAGCATAATGCTGGCACTCGTGTACGAGATAGAGCCACAGCGCTGGTTTTCAGCGACAGCCGGCGTTGACAGAATGACATCCTTCAGAGCAGCAGGAGCAATAAGGACCGTGTGACAAAAATATATGAAATATTTTCATTTTGTCAATTCTACTAAATTCAAACAACAATTAATGTCAACATTATAACCTCGACGTAAAGAATGTAGCAATATTCATGTCTTTATAAATATTTTTAAAGAATTCTTCTGGGTTAGGTATTAGACCCTATCATATCACATTATTGTAGGTAGTGTGTAACAGTAACTAAAACAAAAATTTCCTCATAGAACATTTTAAAAATATCAATTGTCCACAAAAAAATTAAAACCACATCATCTTCCTGCCCTTATCCCATGTTACTTGGGGTCGGCGCAACACGTTTTTTTCTTCCATTCTGTCCTATCAGCCGTCACACTATCACTAACTCCCTTTTCTTTCATATTGCTCCTCACACAATCCATCCATCTTTTCTTTGGCCTCCCTCTTCCTCTCCATCCATCCATATTTATATTCAAAACCCTTTTAGTTACATGCGTTTCATCCCTCCTCTTCACGTGACCATTCTAAGACAAGCGGTTACCTTTCAACTTTTCCATAACTGGCGCCACTTTTAAACTCATTTTGATCGAAACTGTTACCGCGGCCCTGGAACGCATAGGGCGCTAGGAGGAGCACGGATGGGTTTTAGTCAGTAAGAGTCTGACACTCCCTCCCGCTCCACCCAGAGCGGAAGGAGTCATTTGATGATTTCCCATCCATAAAAGAACGAGGTTAAGGTTCTCATGTTTACCCGTATCTGCGCCCACAACTGTAATTCTGACACGTTATATATGTCACTAAGTATGTCCGATGATGATCCTGTAATACCTGGATCTGACTAATGTTTATTTTAATGTTTATTTTACAGATGCCGGTAATCTGCTTGTACAAGTGAATCTGGTTGGCAACTGCACAATAAATCGTGAGGGCTACACGTTTACTGAAGGACAAAGTGTTACTGTGGTTGTTCAACCACAAAAGTTTATTAACCATGGCTGGTGAGTTTCATGTTCAAATTCAATAGATACAGTTTCGCACGACCGCGCGACCGAATTAAAAATGGATCCCTTAGAATGCTTTAGGCCTTATGATCACACGAGCGTTTGTCTGTATATCAGTTACAAACAAGCTACCACAGCTATCCCTACTCTATACTATCCTTCACAATCCTAATTCTCCTCAATACCTTCGTGAATGCTTTGAGTACCTCGTCCCGAGGGGTAAACCATGTCGCACAGCCACTTCTCTTCTCCTTCGTACTCCGCGTCACACTTCCCGCCGCTGTGATGGCTCCTTTTCTGTTGCTGCTGTGCGTCTCTGGAACTCGCTCCCACACTCCCTACGCGACAGCCCTTCCCTTGATGTCTTCAAGAGGAAAGTTAAAGATCATTTCCTTTCGACTTTGACATAATACTCATATATTATATATGTATGTGTATATTTATGTTTATGTATGTAGGTATATTAATATATAATAAAATATGTATTATTTTAATGTGCACTGGATCCTACCCTCTATTGTGATCTCTCTCTATCACTCAAAGGTTTGCTGGGAGAAAACTCAACTTTGCTTTTCTTCACTGTATTTTGATTACTTTGGTGTACAATAAAGAATAAAAATAAGCATGGATTCATTGTGTCAGTAGTGGATACCCTGGACAACCAATACCGCGAGGGATAAGCTTTTAGTTTTTAACTGTTATTTTATGCAGCTGCGGATTAAGCCAGCGCGGGGCCTCTAGCAAATTTTACCAAGGGGACCCCGCGGTGCTCATTGGCCCCACGCATTAATATAATGATATAATAATATAGCATATAATACAATAAAGCATTTGATATACTTGCTATATGCCTAATCCACCACGGATTTCATCCGTATTTTCAGGTGGAGTGTCAATAAAACGACTGGATCTACAGTGTTGTATGACCAATTAAAGTCCAAGTGCCCTCAAGACCCCAACGACATTCTAGGGTCCAATTGTCAACATCAGAAAGACACCACACCAATTCTATACGTAAGTGAATACATTGTACTTAATAACTTTTAATGTTTATTTTTAGGGCTCCGTTCCCGAGGAGTAACCAACCTACTAAGCCTCCGCTGTCCATTCAACAATCTGTCAGTGGTCTTAATTTGCCTGCTAAAATTCATGATCCGTTTTAGGCAGGCAGTTGTTCACAGTGTGTGTAATTATATCTCACGACCGCAAAAAACCATTGAACGATTATTCCTACGTCAATCGATTTGTCTTAATCTTGCGAGTGTCTCTAAATACATGAAAATAATTTTGCAGCACAACATACCAAATTGACTTTTTAACACAATATTTCCATTTTAATTTAAGGTTAATAAATGTTATTTTATAAATGCGTAAATGTTATGATGACACTATGTATTTTATACGACTAATGATTTTCGATTAAATAATTGTTTTATTAAATAAAGCTAGACACAATAAGTTTTAGAGTAAGCAAATGTTATATGTAAAGATATTATTTCAACAGTTGATATATTACATCATTTGAACGTTATTGAAATGAAAATATTCCAAGTCAATTTACACGATATGAGACGCACCCGCTATGTGTCGTCAATACAACTTGAGCATTATTCTTTATCTTTCTTTCTATAAGAGACTTTTACGTTATTTTTACTTTCAGACCAGACCAGTCGACAAGACCATGGGAGGAACATGGGAATTTAAATTTTATCTCCATAGAAATAATGTTGATTTACAAGTATCGACAAAACTACCTATGGTGCACCACAATGATAGTGATTACTTAATGTCAGTGTGCCAAACGAAAGTCTTAATAGGTAAATTATTTTTTTTATTTTATGTTCATCCTGTTTTGTTCCACTACAGGACACAGACCTATCTTTCTTTTTTTTATTTGGCAAGTGTAGGCCCTAGACAATGTGCCATTCAATTGCGACTGTCGAAATACCAAAATGTAGGAATTTGATCACGTAACATTTCGATAGCATCTGTCAATCCTATACATTTAAATTTGACGTCTTGACAATCGCCTTTGTCACAATACCGTTGACAGAATCTTACTTTTCTCGAGCATATATACCAATCATGTCGATAGGCGTCAAGCTCGTCCAGCCACCTTCACCTGGGTCTGCCGTGATGTTACCGTACTATTACTGACACATTTTTTTTTGATGAATGGGAAGTCATGAAATCCTTGCGGACATGCGGAGCTAGAGGTAGTCTTACTGACGAAAACCCCGTGATCCTTCAAATACCCTTTGGCGTTGCAGGGCCGCGGTAACTCCGTTGGGCATACGACATACGTGTCCGTCCCAGCCCCATTTCAGCTTAGCTGTTTTTGGTTGACATCGGCGATTTCTGTTTTGGAGCACAGCACTGTGTTCCTAACGCGGTCGTTAAACTGATTCCCAGAATGCTGCGCTCCACTGCTCGCTGGCAAACCTGGAGCACCTCAACTGAACTGTCTAAGACCAGAGGACCAATTCTACTAATTTTTAAGCAACGTTCGTACGGAGCGTATACCTTAAGGCTGCGTTTCCACCAGGGATGTGCGAGGATGCGTAGCGAGGGATGTGTTTGTTAAGAACCAATAGAATCGCTTCATTTTTATTTTTATTTTTTTCCTCGCTCAGCGCAAGCGATTCTATTGGTTCTTACAAACACATCCCTCGCTACGCATCCTCGCACATGTCTGGTGGAAACGCAGCCTAAGAGAGATGAGTTGGCCCACTCCGTGGAGGCGTATGCTCATGCATTCATCATCAAATCGTATTTTTCGCATGCCCGCGTGTCCTTCTTACGATTTGAAAGGATCCTTTCCACTCCGCCCTGCCATCTTATTTTGTGTCCTGGCTTTGTTTATAAAATTTATGTTTTTTTTTTCATACCATTTATATCACCTGTATTTTTCAGAACCTAACCCAATAGCTGAACCAATAAAAGGTAAGACATTCTAAATCAACTGTTTAAAATGTTTAGAATTGTGTGAATGATGTCACAGGCTATATTTGGCTGGTCCTCCAGCCAGTGCCTTTTGGTGACATCTTATCATGAAAACGTAGTCACTGGACACATAGAAAAGACGTAAGACGAGGACGGGGTGCGGACATATTGTCTATTCCGCGTCCTTTTCATGCAAAATGTATAGAAGCGTCGCGACGCAAAACATACAGAAAGGACAGGGCGCGGACTCGACGCTTACTCGTCTGCGCCCTATTGTAAAAACATACAGAAAAGACGGGGCACGGACGCGAGCGGACGAGGGACGGGCGAGAACGGGGGTGCGGGCGGGTGGGTGCGGGTGCCACACACAATTAACCACATCTTCATCTTCGGAAGAAGACATGTTATCCTGTCAAAATCGGACGGTTGAATGAAGTTGGTTGAAAACCGTCATCTCTCGCTGCACCCAGCATCACGTCCGTGCCTCGTCTTTTCTATATGTTTTAAGAAGTCGCGATGGCGCCCCGTCTGTACCTTGTCCGCGCCCCGTCCTCGTCTTACGTCTTTTCTGTGTGTCCAGCTTGAGTTGAACTCAGTGCGATTCTGCCGTTTTATTCTGTAAACGTGAACTGAAGTGAGTTTCCAACATCTCACCGTGTAAACGTAGATAGAGTGAGCGTGAAGCGTACTGTCATTCCATCTGGTTTGTACGGATTCACAGCTCTATGGGCGCCTGGAGGGGCGTGCAAGGGAATGCCTTTCAATAAATCATGCAAATATCATCATCATCTGCCTAGCCTTTTCCCAACTATATTGGGGTCGGCTCCCAGTCAAACCGGATTCAGCTGAATACCAGTATTTTACGTGGAGCGACTGCCTACCAGACCTCCACAACTGGGTAACACGGTACTTCTTGGCAAGACTGGTGTCAGATTTTCTGGCTTCTGACAATCCGTAACGACTGCCAAAGATCTACAAATGACAGCCGGGACCAACGGCTTAACGTGCTTTCCGAGGCACGGAGGAGTCTCGGTATGTTAATATGGTCACCCATCCACAGACCAACCTCGGCAAGCGTTGCTTAACCTTGAAGATTGGTCCGTGCGGCTGTTATAATTTAGCCAAAAAAAACAAATATGAAGAAATAACAGTAAAAGTAGCAAATCTGAGGCAAGGTAGGTACTTCGAGCTCGACCTTGCACCCGTCTCCTTTAGTTCTGCCTCTATGAATGGGTAAAAAAAACCTGTCCTTTTCGAGGCGGGGTTTTGAAGATGCCCCCTGAAAGTAGCTCTGCCGGCGCCCATGGACAGCTCCTGTGACCCATAAGTACCCACACACGTAACGAAAATAAATAAATTTCGAAAAGAGGTTCTCTTCTTGGGGGGACAATTAGAAAATTAAAAAAAAAACGTAAAGACTCATAAATATTTTTTTCGTAATTTTAAATTTTCATTCAAAGTCAAAGTCAAAGCATTTATTTCAAATAAACCATTCACAGGTACTTTTGAATTGTCAAGTGAGTCAGTCAAAAACATGAAGCTATTTTAAATTGACTTAATAAAATATATGAATATTGACCATTCCCTCCCCCCATTTATCCATAGATGTTATGTCTTTACCTATAGATTACAGGAAAAAGTTACGTGGAAACATGGTTTTTAAAGAAATCGTCCGGAACCCTTTCCCGTGAGTCCGAATCACACTTGACCGGTTATTCTTTTTTTTCTAGATTTTTGTTGTTTTTTTCAGGTACAAACACCACGTTTATCATTATCGCCTCTGTCGTGATTGCAATTCTTATCATCATCATAGTAGCTCAAGCCGCTTATATCGTGTTCCTGAAAGCTAAGGGTGAGTTCTTTAAAAGGCATTGAACTGAATATCGTCGGCCTAATTCGTTAACCAGCTAAGTCCATTTCTATAGACTTTACAGGAAGAAAAAACGAAAATTGATCACTTAATTTTAGCAATCATAATTCTGAAAATCCCGTTGGTTCCTACAGTATTTATTTGTGAAGATTTTCTATAGTTCAGGAAGCAGGTTTTCGAGCATGGCATTTCTAACGTTTTTAGATTGATATATAGTTGTTACAAATGTATCGGTAGGTAATCGTCAGAACTTTTGGGCAGACTTCAATTTTTTTTAATTGGTAACGTTTATTTCAATTAGGCCATAATAACTTAAATTAAAAAATATACAAAACTTACAACAAACTAAAATATAGCATCAAAACATTCGTTCTCAACGCTGTCATTTGGTAAAGTGCCCAAGAGACTGGCGGTATTGCCACGTTGAACGGCAATGCTTAGTCTCTGCCCAAAGTAAAAGCCAGCTCTTGTGCCACGGGAAGTGTCAACCAACCGTTTCGAAATTTCTTTGAAAAAGCTGTGAGCACAAGGCCCGAGGGTTTCAACCCCAAACGGCTCGAAAATATAGTTACCAACAAAGGTACTATATTTACGCCGCTTGAGGTTTTCCGCAGCTGCAGAGGCAGCGCCAGCACAAAATTAAAATTTCCTAAAAAATGGACTTACTTACCTGATAAACGAATTAGGCCGACGATATGGAATATGCATGAAAAAAATATTTTTTATCTACACAGATCACAAAATATATTAAAATATTTAAATTGTAAAAATGAAACGAAAATTGATCGGAAAACCAACGAGATATTACTATTTTAAACAAATGTATCTGTCCCTCTCGCGAAAACGCTGTTTGGTATGGCGACTGTATAGGCGTCATGGACTTTGACGTCAAAGTCCATATCGGACTTCTCTTTCTAATAGTAAACTTTGAAGCTTTACATAACTTCATCGCCGATGAAGTTATTTTAAAAATTATTTCATGTTCCTTCTAATACTAAAATGAAAGTATTTCATTTTGTAAATAAAAATTTGCATGCATATTCCTTATTAGCATACCTAGTTGTAGCACCATCAATGCCGCCACAAGAAAAACTAATGGAGCGTTTGTATGTCAACAAAAAGAACCGCAACGCCATCTATCCCGCCAATCCTGCATCGCGGTGTCAGAGTTTACCGTGCGATTTGAACATATACGAGCACAACAGTCCGAATATCAACTATCGGGCAGTTGCCCACCAGACACAACAACCGTCCGGTAGGAGGATCCTTCGTTTTCTATGGAGGCTTGCGGGACTTTACACCCTTTTCTATATACCATTTCGAATTAATACTATACTAGGTAGACTAACTCCTGCCGTTTCATTTGTGCCCGGTTTACGTGAAAAAAAATAATTTGAGTTATAAACAGGGTGAATTTTTCAAGTGGGTGTGTATGGCTAAATCCGAAACAATGAGGATAAGCCAAAAATCAAAAGAGCCTCGGGCCCGATTTTGAATAAAACTTTAAGTGCAGCCATTTTTGAAATATAATAGTACTTACCTTTTAATAGTTCGTTGCCAGATTTTTTACCACGACGGAATAGATATTCATAGAACAGCTAAACAAAAGGGTGGAGCTTCTAAACTTTTTTTTATTTTATTTTTCAGCTCGAAAACTGATCACGCTCAACACACATAACAACTTGTCCAAAAAGACCGAGCCTATTTCAAATGATACAGGTAAGCAATTTACTTATAAAATATCTTCCCTAAGACTATTGACTTATATTGTAAGGACACGGCGATCCGCTTGTTTTTCCGACGCCACAAATTGGCCTGCTGGACCAAAGCGAACTCGCCACGCGGTCGGCTATCTTCGGGAGCACTCGTGCCGACCGCCGACACGGCCCATCGCGTGGCGAATTCATTTCGGTCTAGATAGGAGAATTAGGTGCGTCTGAAAATATGGGGTCTTACTTTATAAGTCGGCTCCGCATGGGTAATATTTACTGCCCGAAAATTGCTTTTTGGAAACTTGGCAAAACATCGACTTTTCTACACTACCTATTCATAATTTTAATAATAATGTACACATACAAACCTACCAGAAGAAATTCTCTAAATGACAGTAAAAACCGCATTAAAATCCGTTGCGCAATAAATAAGATCTAAGTGTACAGAGGGACAGGCAGACAGACTTTATTGTTTTTAAACTATGTAGTAATGGATCGAACTGAACACTTGGGCGAGGTGCACGACGGGTGAGTTGTCAAACCATACAAATAAGATCGAATGACAGCTCACTTGTCGTTCACTCCGCCCAGGTATACACTGTTAGATGACGACATCATCGACCAGCTGTACTGCGCAGTGAAAAGCGAACTCAATGACGTCATTAACTTTGAATAACCCCATTTAGATAGGCAGCGTGTTAGTAGTAGTATAGACTCGGTAACACGCTGCCTGCCTAAATGTGTTGAACACAAAGTGTCTTCTTCTCTTCTCATCACAGCTCTTGGTTATTATTTTGTGTCTATTCCCAGCTCGTTACTGTTCAAATCCTGGCCAGAAGATGATGAAAGAACCGATCCCGGTCGAGGACAATTATCGTGACAGTGTCATCTACGAAGCGCCGAATATTGAAATATTTAGTAACGGTAAGCGACACTTATTCTTACCGTGTCAAAGACAAACGTGATTCATGATCATCACAAACTAGTGTAGTATCTTGAAAATGGGTAGGTACACTATTATATAAATACGAAAAACTTTATTCCGTCACGCGTCAGTCGCAAATACGAAATTCATCATTTCGAATTGTTCAAAATTCCTAACATAACACTCTAATTTATCATTCATAATTATTTTTTTTATTCCGAAATTTCAATATTCCTAACGTTTATGATTACTATTCTGAAAATATCGAGTTTCAATAGATCGAATAACAAAAAATTCGACTTAGTGATAATTCGAAACATCAAAAATACGAACTGCTTGTACATGCCGTACAAGCATGCAATTGTTGCTGCTTGCAGCAAGCATGCAGCATGCAAGCGCGCATGTAACACGCAACCAAGCATGCAACATGCAGCAGGCATGGTTTCTGTCACAGCTTTAGCGCTGTAGGGTTTCGGCGGTCCCACGCGAGCTTATCGTCGCAGATGGTTTTAACGCTCGCCACCTGCTCAGCTCGCGGCCCGACGTCACTCCTGCCCCTCCGCGCCTACGCGGGCTAAATTACACTCTAGGGGTAGGGCAGACAAGACTACGTGGAGTCGGTTTTGCAGCGATTCGTTTCTGTCACTAATATCCCATATTATGCTAATTGAGTCAAAATCAGAATCCGAATTTTAGCAGTTTATTCGAAGTTTCGGTGAATTTTTTTTTGTGATTTTTAATAATAGACATTATAATTCTTAGGTATTAGTATTAGATGTATATTATAATTCTTAAATATTTGGGTGTTTCTGTTCAAAAAATTTTTGCTCGCATAACTGAAATGTAGGCAGTGTTTTTTTCTCTTCTTTAGAAACTTTTCATAAATCGTGACTTTGATTGGTACCTCATCATCATCTGCCTAGATTTTTCCTATCTACAGGATGTTTCAGAAGCGCCTGGTTATATTCAAAGGTGATGTTCTGTATCTGATGTACACACAAACAATAGCATAAATAAAATTATAGACAGTTTTTTTTCAGATTTTTTTTTCCGATTCCAAAAAAATACTATAAAGTTCCAAAAAAATCATTCTTCAAACAGTTTCATGCAATTGGTGGCATTTATTTTAGTTCAATCACTGATTTGATGCTACCAACTGCATCAGACTGCTTAAAAAGTGTTTTGTTTTATAGTTTTAGACGTTTCTTGGGGTCGTGTTATTTTAAAAAAAGTCGATTTTTTTTTTCTATTGATTCTTGATTTTTATGTAAAACTAGCTTCTACCCGCGACTTCGTACGCGTATATCTCGTCGTTTCCCGTTCCCGTAAGCCTATAGCCTTCCTCATGAATGTGGTTATCATATACAAAAAGAATTTTCAAAATCGGCTCAGTAGATCCAGAGTTACCCCCTACGACCTCACAAACTTTACCTCTATATGATATTAGTATAGATACAGAACGTTAATAAAATAAAATGTCCACGCACTTCTGAAACACCCTGAATATTGAGGTTGGCTTCCAATCAAACTGGATTCAGCTGAATACCAGTATTTTACGTGTACCTAGTGTATTTGATGCCTGGAAAAAAAATAGTGGTCATTGAAAAAACACTCAGGTCCTATATTTTTACTAATCAATGCAATCAGCTCTTCTATCCTGTTAAAATGTCACCTGAGTTTTCAAAGTGAGATGTTTGCAGAATAACACTGCCTGCTTTTCATTAGCATAGCAAATCATCAAATTACTCCGGTCCTGATCCTTATCGGACGGCGAGCCACCCAACGCTCGCCGTCCGCAGGCCCGCGCCTACTGTGACCGTGAATCGCCCTGCGACTCCTGACCTGCTTCCTCCTTCGCTAGCATTACTGTTTCGAGGCAGCAGGTGACTGCTTCCCATGCCTTCTCACTCCGGACCATGGATTGAACCAGGGCCGGAAGCGAGAGGTCGTCGACGAGGACACGGCAGTGCCACACCCAAGCAGGGCAGACCTCCACCGTATGCTTTGGGCGATCCACACAGTGGTGACACCCGGGCGTGTCCTCCAGCCGAATCCGAAATAGTCAATTGCGTCAGGCGGAAGGTGAGGACGCAACGGCGCCTCTCTCACCACTCCTCAAAGAGGGGACTTATCGCCACAAAAGCGTGCCCAAGAATAACACTGCTGGACCAGCACAGCACCACTGTTTGAAATACTATCGTTTCACTTGCAGGTCGAATGCCAATGCAGCCTCCTCAGCCACCAGCAATAAATACTATTCCTCGTAAGTTTGTGTTTATTGTTACACGTTGTATTTAGACCGCGTCGGTTAGATCATAAAAAAAGTAATTATTAATATTATTAACTTAATTATTTTTCAAGCAACGTTTGCATTCGTATCTCAATCAAAAACTGTCAAAAATGTATGGAGAGTAAGGCTTTTTTGACAGTTTGCGATTGACATTCGAATGCGAAATTTAAAAAAAGAATAGTTGTCCGTCAGTTATTAAAAAAAACACTTTTAGTGACACTTAGGTATTCTAATTTAGTATAATTTTTTTTTTGGTCTATCTTGTATTTATTGGTATTTAATAGAGACAGCACTAATAATAAAAATCAAATATCCTAACTAAGTTAACCCTAAAAGATGGCTTCAAAAAATTCATCCGCATCGCTGTCGACTGGAAGTGTGCCCAAAAGACTGGCGGCATTGCCACGTTGTATGGCAATGCTTATCCTTTGTCCAAGGTAAAAGCCAGCCCTTGGGTCACGCGAAGTGTCAACTAAGCGTTTAGCAAGTTCTTTAAATAACGCATGAGCACTCGGACCCCACGACCCGAGAGTTTCAACCCCAAACGGCTCGAAAACCAACGAGGTTGTTATATTTCCGCCGCTTGAGGTTCTCCGCAGCCGCAGCGGCAGCACCAGCACAGCACGAAGAGCTAGGAAGATGGGATGGCGCAAGAGTATCGACACAAGTAGCGTCCCACACTAAAGGCCTACCAATCTTCCACGGAAATAAAAACATACCGTCCGGTCGCTTGCCATCGTCGCGTGCCAGGCCACTGGGTTCTAATAGCTGTATTAGCGAGCTCTTGTCACCGTCGGAACGCCGACGGTGACAAGAGCTCGTCGGATGATGTCGTTAATATTCTCGTGCCGCGCTATGCGGCCCGCGCTACGACTGCATGACAGGCCGTGGTGTCCGAGGCTGTTGACAACTTCGCCACAGTGGCAGCGATGAGGAGAACAACAAGGAGCGCCAAGACGCAGGCAGGCAGCGAGGCGGAAAGTAGTGTCGGCGAACAACATTGGCACCTTGTTCTCCGTCAGTTAGATTATTGAAAAATAATGGACAAGTATTTTTTGCTTTATCAAATCAATAAAAAATGACGAAGATAAGACGCATCAAAGATCAGGAGTGGGGGCTCGTGACGTCACGTTTATGTTAAAAGGTGTACTTGCAAGTGACGTCATACGAGTTTTCAACGCACTGTATCGTCTTCATTATTTGTTTACGTGAAAAAAGAAAAAAATACGTGTCTAATATTTTTTGGAAAACTATCTGACGGACTAATTAGATTTTTTTATTTATTTATTTTAACTCTATGTACAATAGTGGTACATGGGCGGACTAAATGCAACAAGGCATTCTCTACCAGTCAACCTTTGGGTACACTGTGGTAGGTGTACAACAAATAAATAAGATTTAAAATGTAATTTTATTTTGGAAATAATAAAGAAATATTACTTATAAAATACAAATATATGCTTAAATAATAAACTAATAAATATGATGTTATATAATAATCTTTCTGATTGAGAGAACTCATAATAATTATGACGAAGATCAAACTAAGAATGACAGACTTTTAAGTCGTGTATTTTTTAGTCCTCTAATATTCATCACGTGTTTTCTTAAAAAAGAAGAATGTTCTAATACAATTCTGTTTTCAGGAACACCTAGATCAGATCCCAACACGAGGATCGGTCCGCAAGCGATGCTGGCTTCAGCTCTAAACAGTCCTGCACGGAGCCCCATGACAGAGAGTCTTCCTCCTAACTTTCAGAGGCCGAATCATAATGGTTAGTACCACCATCGTTGTAAGTGGCTTGAACTTATTTTATGGTAATTGGCCTAGTCGTTTTGCCGTTGCAAACAAACAAAGATGTCCTGAGACATACAGCCCTGTATGTCTCAGGACATCTTTATTAGAATTTAAGACTAATTCTACAAAGGAGACGGAAACTAATGGGCCCAAACGTAAAGAGTTGAGATATGGTTTAAAAAAATAGTTATTATTTTCTATTTCAAAATACAAAAAAAAAATGCTCAATTCACAGTCTAGAAGACAAGTTATCTAAAAAACTTTTTCACAAAAAAAAGAAACCGACTTCCAAAAAAAACTACAAAGTTAAAAATAACTTTAATTTCGGAAGTCGGTGTTTTCGGTTGCTTCTTCGTTATTTGACACCGACTTCCGAAATTAAAGTTATTTTTAACTTTGTAGTTTTTTTGGAAGTCGGTTTCTTTTTTTTGTGAAAAAGTTTTTTATTTTTCACTTTTTAGTGGTACCCCACACCTAACAACACCACTGGAAAGTCACAGGATAGCAAAAATGTGCAATTTCGTAAACATGGATGATTTTTCCAGCTATTTGGATTTAATAACCAAACAACTGATCCGATTTTGAAAAAATTGCAATGGGACCATTTGGAAAGTATACCCTTTCCAACAAAAAAAGATTTTTTTAAATCGGTTGGCAAGCGACGGAGTTATGCCCGAACAAACATAAAAAAAAAAAAAAAAAAAAAATACGAACATCCGAATTGAGAACCTCCTCCTTTTTTAGAAGTCGGTTAAAAAACAGTTTAGGTCACGAATAACCTGCAACAATGTTGCTGTCTTAGCAGTTTATTGACGTATTCTTTAGAAAGGTTGATTGTTTTTATGTCAAATAGCAGTTTCGTTGACAGAATATTAATTATTATTGTTGATGAACACTGAAAAATCATAATTTATGACACGACAATTATATACCTCCTGACAAGGATATTTAAAAAGATAGGTTGATGATACCGATCAGTGTATTTTTTTAGTAAAAACTTTGTTTCATGTTGTAATGTAGACGCAATAGTATACTAAATCTCTTTTATCTCTGCTCTCAAATTGCCAAAATCCGCAGAATTTTCAGAGAATGGTTGATAATATATATAACGGAGTATCTGGCTGGGCAGCGGAGCGGTCTTTGTGATAGTCATCCATCATGGGCGTGTTATAGAAGAAACGTTGAAATAATAGCACGTTTGTGATTCATAACAGTCATTCGTTTTATTCGATAACATTTGTAAACAAAATATACGGTAAAACACAAGATAAAACTAGATTACGAGCCAATAGGTTAGCACGCGTGCACCTCGTACGCTGTCCGTCAAAAGAATGCCAGCTGTCACGGCGTAGACGCAAACTTGCTACCCTATTCGGGGTTACCCGCTCATATTTTATAAATCACCAAATATTTTCGACCAATTGAAATAAATCACCATTTTAATATTGAATTTAACAATAATTACTGTTCAACAGAATAACATAATCAGTCTCTCATCTTAAATCTTGGCTTAACTTTTAATTTAGCTGCGCGCCGTCGTATATAATCGATTGATTGACACCACTCTCATCCTTATACATCTAGGCCCAAGATTATATGACAGCGGTTCCGTCTCCTTTCAGCTTCTCAGTCAAAGTCAAAGTCAAAGTCAAAGCATTTATTTCAATTAGACCATTTACAGGCACTTTTGAATTGTCAAGGTCGGTCGGTCAAAAAAAAAAGATGAAGCTATTTGCACGTTCCAAAGCGTAGATCACTATGGAGAAGAACGTGCAAGAAACTCCACGGACACTCTTTTAAAAATAAGTTTTTGTTACAAAATTATGGTTACATCATTCATATTGAAATTATACATATATGTGAGAACGATGTAAAAGACGTGCAGGATAGTCCGGAGTAAAAAAGAAACAATTCAAAGAAATAATTAAAATAGACCATGGCAGCCGAGAGATGACCAGTCTCAGCTGACGGCGCCCGTTCACGAACATGACGCATACGCTAGCACCATTCGGCTCGACCATTTTTAAGGGAGCCAAATGATCCAACGCAAACGCCACCATCAGCCAGACTTTTGAGTGAGCATGACATCCCCAATCGCCAGGGTACATTCAAGTCAAAGACCTACCCAAAATGATCATTATAGTTTAAATTTGAGGGACCTACATAGTACTCACACATGTGCCGTTAATGCATGAAATTATACAATGCTAAATAAATTGAGTCTATACAATAAAAAAAAAAAATATAGCATTCTTACAATCTTCATCCGGTCCAACAATATTTCCAAATGCTAACAGATTACTTTGTGCGCCCTAATGGCTGTGGAGCAGGACCAGCATTGAGCCAAGCATTTTTATCTTCAATATACTCCCCTAACTTATAATATGCTTGCCTGCATAGTGTGCGTTTAATACAAGATTTAAATTTAGTCTCATTTAGTTCTAATATATGGGGAGGTATTTTATTATAACATTTTAAACAGTACCCCATAAAAGATGAGGCTACTTTAGCCAGTCTGAAACCTGGTTGAACTAATTGGTCCCTATTTCGAGTACCATAATTATGTCTGTCGCCTCTTTTACTAAAAAGATGTAAATTCTTTCTAACATACATGATGTTTTCGTAAATGTATTGACAAGGTACCGTCATGATGTTAATATTCTTAAACAGTTCCCTTAAAGAATCGCGCCGGCCGAGTTTGTATACGGCTTTAATGGCTCTTTTCTGCAGAATAAAAATAGACTCGATGTCTGCAGCCCGTCCCCATAGTAGTATACCGTAAGACATGATACTGTGAAAGTAACTAAAATAGACCAGTCTCGCGGTATCTACATCCGTAAATTGGCGGATTTTCCTGACAGCATATGCTGCTGAACTTAGCCGTCCTGCAAGAGATGTTAAATGAGGACCCCATTGTAGCCTTGAGTCAAGAGTAATTCCCAGGAAAACCGTTTTATCGACGAATTCAAGTTTTTCCCCGTTCAATACTATGTCACAATCACTGCCTCTGACATTTGGTAAGGCAAATCTTATGCATTTCGTTTTCTTTTCATTTAGAACTAAATTATTGGCAGTAAACCAATTTTGGACTTGCATTAGGGCGTTATTTATGACGTCAAGATTATTGGTTCGTCTATTTATCTTAAAAATCAAAGAGGTATCGTCGGCAAACAACACCATATCAAGTTTTTGTTGCAATAAATGGGGCAAATCATTTATATATACTAAAAATAAAAAAGGACCTAAAATTGAGCCCTGGGGAACCCCCATTTTCACATTTAATCCCGACGAATTGACACCGTTTACTTGAACTAACTGCTGTCTATCATTTAAATAAGATTTAACAAGGCTTAAAGCTGTTTTGCCCAGCCCGTAATGCCCAAGTTTCAGAAGTAATGTCTCGTGATTTACACAATCAAACGCCTTAGATAGGTCACAGAAGATGCCTATGGCATCTTGTGCCTCTTCCCACGCATTAAAGATGTGCTTCAATAAGGTAACACCAGCGTCAGTCGTGCAACGTCCTCTGGTGAAACCATACTGTTTATCATGCAAGATGTTATTGGTGTTAAAATGATAAAGCATCTGATTAAGCATCACTTTTTCAAATACCTTGCTGAACACTGGCAACACGGATACTGGTCTATAATTGTTTGTGTCTTTACTATCCCCGGATTTGAAAAGTGGTATCACCTTACTGAATTTCATTAGGTCCGGAAAGACACCTTGATCGACACACAAATTAAATATTAAAGCTAAGTAAGGCGCTATAGTTTCAATAATTGAGGTACACACTTTGATAGACAATCCCCATAAATCCTCGGTCAATTTAACCTTGATTTGCTTGAAAGCTTTCATTACTGTTATAGGGTTTATATGCTTGAAATTAAATTCAGTCGGGCAGGCTGAAACATTTGCCTGTAACAAATCAAAAGCAAGCGAAGGTGACGAATTCAAGGCTTCAGTAGTTTTAATTGGAATACTGGTAAAGAAATTTACAAATTCTTGAGCAACTTGTTGGTTATCGCTAATAAGACCCTGAGTGGTCTCCAATGTGTAATCAGTGTTATGTCTTTTGTTCCTGTTTGTTTCATTATTTATAATTTTCCAAACAGTCTTTATTTTATTGTCTGCTGTTTTCACCTTATTGCTTATGTAAAAAGCCTTAGCTACCTTACAAGTATTTTTATAAATTTTTGAGTAGGTAGCTACATACTTATTAAAAGTTTCAGTGTTAATATAAGGCTTAAGGCCATATAGTTCATAAAGTCTATCTCGACTTTTTCTGAGTCCTTTAGTCGCCCAGTCACTAAATAAAAACTTAGGGCAAATAGTTTTAGTTATTTTCATAAATTCAGTCGCAATCTGTCAAAAATTCAGTCGCAATCTGTCAAAAATGTATTGAATTTGACAGATTGCGACTCCAATGCGAATGAAAACGTTGCTTAACCAAAAGGCTAATGCTACTAATGTTTAAGGAACGTTCGCTTAATTTTCATAAATTTTTGACAGATTACTCAATACTCAATACTTAATACTCAATACTTTATTGCATTCCATAATGTGTACATGTAACAGTTGGTATGTTAAAACATCGAATCAATTATGGAACCTGTCGGGCACAGCAAAGTTATTTTTTCAATAGCAGAGAGGATGAAGGCAACCACAATCGCGACTGACATGCTAATTCGACCGTTGCTTGATTATTAGAATTGGATTAATTAGTAGAATTGGCGCCTGGTTGATCGTATAAACTAATATACCAGTTGTACACAGCTACATATAGTGAAGTGGTGAAATTGAAGGACAATAATACGTACCTGCATTATAATTTTAATTATAATTATAATTGTCATTACAGAACGAGACAACGGTGTGGCGAACCGTCTTCCGCATCCTTTGCCGCCTCAGGCTCACCCTCATAACGCTATGTTCCAAGAAGTTTACGAAGGTAAGTTCGTTAACGAACACTACAACATGTTCCGTATGGTGTCGGACGTAAAAGAATAGCGCTATCCCATCACTTCCCGTGGGTGTCGTAAGAGGCGACTAAGGGACTCACCAGAGAATGGGCAGCAGCATTCTCTGTAGGTACATTGCAACAGCTACACTGCGATCGCCAACCCGCCTGCCAAGCGTTTATGACAACATTTTTGGTTACACTGGTGATGATGTTGACAACATTTTTGGTTACTCAATAAATTCACAAGAAAGCGAGTGTTTTAAATTAACAAAGAAGTGCAGAAGAACAGAAAATTTAACTATTTGGGACTTGATCAGTAAAGTGCTCCGGGCGCACGGCGGGCGCGCGGTCAGGGCGCTGTCGCTGTGACGAAAATGTATGGCGTCTGTCCGCACGCCCGTGACGCTAAGTATATTTCGTTCCTTTGACGCCATACATTTTATCTTGTCAAGCGCCCTGTCCACTTTGTATAGGGTGGGCCAGAATAAAGTTCACTCTTCTTTGGCAAATAGATCGTCATACGTGGAAAGTAGCGGGGTGCGCGGGGTGTGATCGGGTCACGCGTCTTTCGCAATTTTAGTCGCCATGAGTCAGTTCACGGGGGAGCAGCGCGCGTTCGCGGTTCAAGCGTTTTACGAAAATGGTCATTCTTACATTATTGTGCGGCGTATGTTCAGAGTTAAATTCAATTTACGGAGTATCTGGCAGTGTCCTAGTACTCAGTTGCTTTAACAATGGCTGAAGAGGTTCCAAGAAACTGGTTCGACGCTACCAATGAGACGTCAAGGTCGCCCCCGTACTTTACGCATGGAGCAAGCGATTCAGGAGATTAATCGATCTGTCCAAGAAAATGCGGAACTAACTACGCGACGACGTTCAGCGACTTTGGGGATTTTGCGAAGCAGCTTAAGACGAATTTTGAGACAAGATTTGAAGCTTCATCCTTATAAGATCCAGTTGGTGCAAGAACTTTCCCATGATGACCATACAAAAAGGGCGTCATTTTCCACTTTGATGATCGAGCGATTTTCCAACTTCGGGAACATCCTTTTCTCGGACGAAGCCCACTTTCACCTGAACGGATTTGTCAACAAGCAGAATTGCCGTTTCTGGAGTGCTGAACAGCCTTAGCGCAAGCATCGAAAGCCACTCCACTGCCAAAAAGTGACGGTTTGGGCTGCCATTTCAGCCAAAGGGCTGATTGGGCTTTATTTCTTTGAAAATTCTCAAGGTCATGCAGTAACCGTTAATACAGACCGTTATGTGGAAATGATTCGAGAGTTTTTAAGGCCAAGCCTTGCTGGGCTGCAAGAGTACAACTTCCTGACCTGGTTCCAGCAGGATGGGGCCACCTGCCACACGTCTAATGCCAGCATGGAGGTCGTACAGGAGCTGTTCCCCGGTAAAGTCATCTCAAAGAGAGATAACATCGAGTGGCCACCACGAAGCCCAGACTTGTCCCCACCGGATTTCTTTTTGTGGGGATTTCTCAAGAATAAGGTCTATTCCAATAAACCGAGGACAATTACTGCCTTAAAAGCGAACATTCGAGCAGAAATAGCGGCCATATCGACAGCAACGTGCCGGCGTGTTTTTGAAAATTTAAAGTCCCGCTTAGAAGAGTGTTTGCGGCGAGACGGGGAACACCTAGACGATGTTATTTTCAAGAAGTAAATTAAATTAATGTTAAATTAAGTTACTTTTTCAATAAACTCTGTAAGTATTATCAGTCTTTTTTTATATGGGTTTCAAAAGTGAACTTTATTCTGGCCCACCCTGTATATAAAGTCCCTTAGGTCTTTACCTATGACTTTTCGGGCCACTTTGATCTGTCATTACTTTGACTTGAAGAAATAAACTTTACATTTAAGCTAAGCATTCCGTTTTTTAAATTAATTTAAAGAATCAGTTTCATGACAAACATACCTAGTTATTTATAGTTACTATATTAAATTATTGTAGATAAACAGGATAAAAAACCCCTTAAACTAATGTTTTTTTTAAATATTTATCACAGAAATGGAAAGTGAAGAGAATACTTATGAACCTCCACCAGTCATCAGCACGATGCCACGTAAGTAACCAAATCTTCCAGTATTAATCCATCTTTTTTTTATTAAGGCTAGCTCTTGACCTCGGTCACGCCGGATGGAAAGCGATGGATGAGGTCTATGATGTAAAGAGCGTGCTCAGAAAATGCCTTGAGGTACTCCCACGCGTCGACGATAGGTACACAAAGATTGTGGTCGCGAACCAGGCGCTACCACCGCAAGGGAAGGATTGGCCAGTCTTATAAGATGTTAGGTGAGACTTTCCAGGATGCGCCGAGCGAGAGGTTAAGTTGAGTGCCTGATGGAACAAATTGCGCTACACGAGGAGGCTACTTCATGTATCCTATCTTCATTCAGTGGTGGAACTCATTTGTCATGGTGTGTTTCTGTGTGTAAATCACACACAAGCACGCAACGAGACACCTTTCGAATTTCGAATTGATGTTTAGAGCATAAGTACAGCCGCAAGGTCTAGTCTTCGAGGTTAAGCATCGCATCCCGAGTTCGGTCCGTTGATGGGTGATCATCTGTCAAATATCGAAACTCGTCCGTGCCTCGGAAAGCACGTTAAGCCGTTGGTGCCGGCTGTCATCTGTAAATCTTTGACACTCGTTACGGACACTCAGAAACTAGAAAAAAATAATAAAAAGTTAAGAAAAAACAAAAATACACTGTGTATTTTAGTTCAATCACAAATTCGATGCCACCGACTGCATTAGACTACTTGAATAGTGTTTTTTTTTTACTTTTTAGTCGTTTTTGGAGGTCGGGTTTTATGAAAAAAGATTTTTTATTTTTTTAATCGACGTAAAAACGGAGGAGGTTCTAAAGACGACGCGTATATTTTTGAAGTGAAAAATGTTAAACTCACGTCAGGACACGTGACCGTCAGGACACGTGACCTGATCGAAAATTCGTAAGACGGTTAATGTAATATGTACTATAAATTGTCATGTTTGTGTACGATAGCGCAATAAATGAATGTTATATTTAACCACATAAATGATAGTACTTTTATACTGATAAATAAAGCCAAACCATTCCAAAATATTAAAAAATGCACAACGTTAATGTTTAAGTTTTCACTTTTGCCGGCACTCCCGGTGTGCAACCCGTTGTTTTTTTTATTTGGCTTATGTATGACCACGCATAACTTTTTACAGAGTAGTCCGATTTTGATCATTATTTTTTTATTGGAAAAGGTATACCTACCCCGAAGTTCATCCAGCGGCCCTACCATGAGGTGTTAAAGCGTGAGTCGTTCGAGCGAGAAGGAGAGATGGAGATATATAGGGTGTATAGCTCCATACCTCTTTCTCGCTCGAACGACTCACGCTTTAACACGTCATGGTAGGGCCACTGGTTGATATTGTTTCTTTACTCTATAGCAGCTACAGAACAACACCCTTAAATATGATCGCACACTTCTGGAACACTCTGTATATTTAACATTGTGTGTATCTTTATGTGCCAAATAAATAACTTTTCTTTCTACTCTTTCTTTCTTTCCCAAATACTGGTATTCAGCTGTTGTGGACAGACTGGAAGCCGACCCCAACATAGTTGAAAAAAGGCTAAGCAGATTGCTTTGAACGTTTTACTGATTAACTTTTTTTCATTACAGCTCGACTCACAATGCCTCCCAAGAAAGTCCCTACAGGCAATCTTTTAGATGTAAAAGAAAACACACTGAAGTTCAGACAAGGAAACAATAAGCCGGTTTTCACACCAAAGCCCCAGCCGAATCGCTCCCGTAAGGATTTTATTATTTTCATTATTATTTTAGCAACTTCGTGAAGTCTTAGGGCCAATTTCACCAATGAAATTGGCCCTAAGACTGTCAGTGTCAATATTTTTCTATGGAATATTTACACTGACAGCTCTTGAACGCAGTTTAAATGTACTGAGCGCGTTCAGTTTGATTGGTGAAATCCGCTCTTAGGGTGTTATCATCGATCGACATTGATCGATTGGTGTGGTAGCTTTGGCTGATCAAAGAAAGAAGTAGAAAGGGTTGGTCCCATACTGAAAGTTGTTCAAAATGATGGGTACAATGATCCCCTAAGACGTATTGCGTTTATTCTGTAACACGTTGTATAGGATACCGACCTTAATAATAGGACGACGATTTTCTTGTTTAAAAAAAATTGTTCAATAAAAAGCTGGGTATTATGAGTTTATCAAAAGCATCAGAAATCTAGAATTAATCAAGACTATAGACGTAGACGTAGTGACAAAATCTTGATTAATTCGAGTTTTCTGAGCATGAACTATCACGATTCGAACGAACGGTGTCTCGTTGTGAATCCGCGAAGATTTTAGAAACAAATGTGTTCGCTTTCGAATTGTGTGCACTCACTTGAGTGAGGTGAGCTGTGAACTTTACAGCCGGTCGATTCTGTCGACATGTCACGGTGTTCACCTAGGCGGAGTGAACGACAGTAGAGCTGTCATTCTATCTTATTTGTATGGTTTGACAACTCACCCGTCATGCACCCCGCCCAAGTGTTCACTTCGACATGTTTACAGAATCGCACTGCATAATACCACTGCTTTAAACTTACTTAATTTCATTTATTTTCCTTTTACAGAAACCTTGACTAATGAATTCGAGCAGGCTCTTAGGAGGAGGAACAACGGTAAGGATTCTTGTGCTACTACCACGATTTTTATTTCTGCTAAACAGCTTTGCAGTATCCGGCTCGAAGGGCAAGGATGATGGTATAATAGGGTATTGGACTTTTTAACAAAAACTTTAAGGATAAGCAACGCTTGGTGAGGTCGGTATGTGGATGGACCATCCGATAGATACCGTGATTCTTCCATGCCTCGGATAACATGTTAAGCCGTTGGTCCTGACTGTCATTTGTATAACTTTGATGTCGTTACGGATAGTGAAGGCCAGAAAATCTGACACCAGCATTGCCAAGGGGTACAGTGTTACCGGTTTTTTTTTAAAGATGGGAAATCATCAATTGACTTCTGCCGCTCTGGGTGGAGCGGAAGGGAGTGTCAGACTCTTACTGACTTAAACCCATCCGTGCTCCTCCTCATGCCCTTTGCGTTCCAGGGCCGCGGTGACTCTTTCGAACAAATTCCGCAACCATGGAGTGTTAGAAACCTAATTACTGGGTTATGCAGGTCAGATAGGCGCTCCATGTGAATATAAACATCCTGGTCCTCAGCTGCATCCGGTTAGACTGGAAGCTGACCCCAACATAGCGAAAAGGCTAGGCAGAATATCATCACTTTTTTTGTTTTTTGAGATGGGTTTGCTCTTGACCCTAGTCTAGGTCAAAGGTGCTGTCACCTTTGACTTAGACTAGGGTCAAGAGCAAACCCATCAATTTTATCCCTGTGGACAAAGTCGACGATAGAGTGATCTTACCCAGAAGAAGACTGTTCACTCTAATCTTGACTGGGATTGACCACAACCTCACCATCGGTCGAGAGGAATATTTGACTTCTTTTCAAAAATCCCTTCAGTATTTTTTTCTAGAACCAATCTCATTTAATAATTCTGGTCCTCAGCTGAGAGAGGGAATACCATACCAAGAGGTCTTCCTCCAGCACACATGACGCAGCCACAGCATCAAGAGCACACCCTTAGAAGAAGGCCTGCCGGTAAGGAATAGTACCTATACAAAACATCCTATAGTTACAAGACGCCAGAATTTCGAGGCTTGAGCTTCGTAAAAATGGCATTAAAAAGTTATAATTTTGAATATATCGTATGAATCTTTATTCCGAAACTGTAGACAACAGAGTCATGCCTTTAAATACAGCAAACAACGCTATGAAGATAGTTACTAATCTTCATCAAGTATGCATCTGTGCTCTTTAATATCTTGACTCACATTCCATCTTTATACTGGATAACTTTTTTTCCAGTGCGCAAACTTTGAGAACCACTTCTGCCCATGTAAATGAACAACTTTCCCCAAGAAAGCCATAGTCAATTCCTAAAAAAAATTTGAACTTCCCATACAAAATTGTCATCAACTGACCACAATTTGTATGGGAGACTCAATTTTTTTTAAATAATATAAATATAAAAAAAAATAATAAGCCTGAGAACATCCTGCAGTAGAACAGGTACATTTTGGTGTAAGTATTTTTTTTTGTCATGGATATTTAATTGTAATAAACGTTCTTCTACAGGTGATGCTCAAACCAACGAACTTGAAGAAGTTTTAAGGAGGAGGATTAATGGTGAGAAATCTTTATCAAAACAAGTTAACTACGTTACAGTGTCTAGTTCTAACATCAAACATGTTCAATCCTTTGTAACCTCATCATACCACTGGCTGTACGTTGGTTACCTACAGCCAGTGGTATGATGAGCCTACTAACAGTAAAAAATTTCATAGCTTACTGGTTGGCCAAAGCTAATAATTATAGTAACACAACTCTATCCCACACATTATGTTACTGAGAAAATAGGTTCGTATTCCCATGCCAGTCGCAATCTGACAGAAGAAGAAAGAAAGAAAGAAAGAAAAAGAGTTTATTTGCGCCAGGCATGACGCATAACAGAAAAAAAAAGTTTAACAAAATTAGGTAAGCAGACAAGTTGGTAAGATATGGCCACAACCGCGTAAAACGGTTTTCAGCGACAGCCGGCGTTGACAGAAATGACGTCGTCGGGAGCAGCATAAATTGGTAAGAAAGTGGGGGGTACACTGTTCATCCTGTTCCTGCTCCATTTTCTACAATTCTACTTGAACTTAGTAAAGTTTAAAACGAAATAAATAATTAAAAAGAAAATGAATATGCAGGTGTGGAAATAAGTAGGTATACTTAATAATAAATGTTTTGATTATGGCAACAGACTGTTGTGCAGACGATGGAACGTGGCCGACATATAGTGGCGCGCACAACTCTAAAAAGTTTCTGTCAAAAATATATTTGACAGATTGTGAATGAGATGCGATTGTGAACGTTGCTGAAAAGTTAGTAGAATTGGCTGAATGGAGGCTCTGAGATTTAAGACCATTAGAAGTTATGTCAATTTGACACAACTGTTTTGGACAGGCTAGTGATATAACTAAAAATAGAGTTTTAGCCAGTGCTAATTACCTGACAAGAGCATTCTGAAAATTTGTAAAGTTAGCCTAGACTAAGCGGAGCAGTGCAATTATTGGGCTTAACAATTTTATTTATGAGCGTTTACGCCGCACGTCGTTCCATGAAACTTTCAAGTCCTTAAATTATTTTTTAAAGTTGTCAGAGAACATTTCGAAATGTCTTATTTAAAAAGAAAATAATTGGAAATCTCTGTTTCTATGGAAAATTTCAAATCGATCGAATTTAGCTGTAACACTATTTTTTGAAAATGTTCTCGTACAGCTTTTAGATCTATTTATCTTGCTTAAACGTAGGAAGTTTCATTAAAATCGGTTCATTCATTTTGAAAAATAAGGACTTGAAAGTTTGTATGAAAAGACGTACGTCTTTTCATACAAACTTTCAAGTCCTTATTTATAAAATAAACGTAAACGTTCTTAAATCATTGTTTTCATAATTAACGTCGATTTTGTTCAACAATTTTTATTTAAAAAATCCCGTCTTCTACAGTTGATGCCCAGACCAACGATCTTGAGGAAGCTTTAAGGAGGAGAAATAATGGTAAGAATAATATATCAAAACAAGTTAACTAAATAGCAGTGTCTAGTTCTAACATCAAACATACATCCAGTCTAACCCCATCATATCACTACTCTCAAAAAGGTTAAGAAAATATCTTAAACCGGCAAGTCCTAGAAACGAGATGATAATTTTTGATCCGCCAAGCCCGTTCCATCATCGGACCACAAGAAGTACGTTACTGTACATGGTGAACATCCCACCCATTCGCACAAAACTTTTTGGGAACACATTCATTGTGCTGTAGCTAAGGAGTGGAATTCCCTGCCAGAGTCTGTGTTTCTTGATAGCTACAACCTTGGAGTTAAAGTCAAAAGTGAGTAGGGTACTTCTAGGCAAGCGTGCTCCATCTTCGACCTCACCATCGTTTACCTAGTGAGATAGTGGTCAAACGCGTGCCTATCAATAATAAAAAAAATCTAAGACGTAACATTCACCATCCCACACTGGTGGATCACAGCCCACTCTATATCGCTAAGAGAAGGGAACTTTTGCCCAGCAGTGGAAACGTACTCCAACAAGCATCAAATATAGCCAGTCAATTGCTAATTCAGCTTGCTTACTAGACTATCATAATTTTCCCGCCCTTGTCCATTTTTGAAGTGAAAACTTCTTTAGCGGCGTTGTGCACTTTTTGGGATGTGTAAAAATGTTAAACTCGCGTCAGGATCCGTGACCTGATCGAAAATTCGTAAGACGGAGGGAGGTGTTTAAAATATGGAAATTGAACAAAGTGTATGTTCAAGTTTTCACTTCTGCCGGCACTCCCGGAGTGCAACCCGTTGTTTTTTTTACGGGGAAATAAAACTGCGGAGGTAACATGGCACCCAAGGTAAATATTTGTGAAGATACAGTCTCTCGACTTTATAACGGCTGCACCTTCGGCTCATGCGCCTATTCCGCCTCGGCTGCTATGACATGCCCATTTGCATCAAAATGTACTATTGGCGATGCGAAGATTACGCGCGCGCCTCTAGCGGCGAAACTTAAAAGTTGCCTATGAACGACACTAGCAGTGTTACCAACGCCAATTTATTAAATTCTCCGAAAATATATGTCGAATTCCCTAACTTGAGATTCCCTGCAGTTTGGGGACATACACACATTGGCAACGCTTTGCGAAGACTGTCATAGTGTCGTTCTTAGACAGCTTCACAATTTCGACACTGGCGGCGCTAGTTAGAATCTTTGCATCGCCAATAATCTTTGAATTTAGACTTTATAGTAAGGACAGTGCGAACCGCACGTTTTTCTGTCGCCACAATTTTTGTTGTTTGCCCCGTCATTGACCCGTTTAGACTAAATCAAACTCCCCATCTGGTCGGCTATCTTCGGTACCAGTAGTATGCGCAAGCCATTGACAAAATTAATTTACTCGTAACTTGAATATATGTATTTTTTTTTCTTACAGTCAAACAAGTACCGATAATGTCAATTCCCGATCACTCTTCGAGGAGTACACCAAAGCCTAGTGAGTATTGATTTGACTTATCAACCATAGTGTGGTTCTTTAAACATCATACCATCACGCTTGCCTAGATGCATGGGCTGGATGGCCACTGATTAAACAGCGCCGTTCAATGAAGAGGCTAGGCAGCCAATAACGGCTGATTAAGCCAGTTTGCTGCGACAAATACACCGTAGCTACTTGTTTCTTTTACGATATTATGGAACTATAAGATATTCATCAACTCCTTATAAATTGGGATAAGGACATGATGTATGAGAATTCACTAAATACCACTTCGAAATACAAACGGTTGTGAAACCACGATGCGAGTTCGCTTTCTAATTGTTTGCGCTCACTTGAGTGAGGTGAGCAGTGAACTTTACACCAGTTAGATTCAGCAATGCGATTCTGTAAACAAGTGAGATGTTGACAGAATAAACCAGCAGAATATCACTACAAGTGGCCTATTGCTGAAGCAGTAAAGCTTGTGAAGGAGGAGGCGGGCCGCGTTAGGGAGAGACAACCCTCACGATTTTAACTAAGCTTCTTTTGTTTACAGAACCAGGACCACCACCAGTACAGAAATCAAGGCCACCACCAGTCCGTCCCCCAGTACAAGAAGGTAAAATAATGTTTTGCACATTACACGTTGTTCCAGAAGTGCGTGGTCATTCATAATTATATGGGTGTTTGTTGGGTAGCTGACCGGTCACGCATCGCACGCACGAAACGTCATAACATCAATCAAGCCCCGCCCACATCCTATCCTGTCCTACTCCTACATTTCTGTGCCCATAACTCGACAGAATGTACTGAACAGCTGACTTTTTTTTCGCGAGTTCAGTGTTTGTCCCACAGTGAAAGTTGTTCATAATGATAAGTACGAGTACAATAAAACCTTAAGAGGTATTGCGTATATTCTGTTACACGTTGTACAGCCACGAGCTCCTCCTCCACAACATTTTGATGCTCAAATTAACTAAAAAGACTCATTTCCTTTTCAGAAATCTACTACAACGAAGCGTCTTCAGATGAAGAATGGACTTACGAACCTCTGAAACCATTAAACAGTTACGACCAAAACATTTACAATGTATAATTTACCTTATTTAAAGAAAATAGGGTTTAAATTTGAATATAAAGAGAGGCTAGTAAGACAAATACTGGTCTATAGCTGTTCCGTTACACTCAATGTGTGTTGGAGATTCAGAGTACAGTTTCCAATAAAGGTCTGTAAGTTTTCTGGTCCATGTTTCTCAATAGGTATGCTTTCCTTCATCGTAAGATAGTAAGATTATAGTACCGCCGTAATCATTTATTAGATGTATGATAAGCTTGTCATTCCTTCATTCATTCATTCATTCATTCAGTCACTCACAAAAGGTACCACCGGTCTATTCTGTCAATATCTCACCGTTTAAACCTAGGTAGAGTGAGCTTGTAGTGTTATACGTTTGACGTTGATGTCTGTATGAGTGTGTGTGTGTGTGTCTGTCTGTGGCGTCTTAGCTCTCAAACGAATGGACCGATTTCGATGCGGTTGTTTTCATTCGAAAACCAGTTTCTTTGCAGTGGTTCTCAGCTATGTTTGGTAAAAATCGGTGCAGCCGTTTGAAGAGTATCAGCTCTTTTCCAAAATCAAAAAAAAAAACAAAAATATATTGCTTCACGTTTAATATATTGCCCACAGCTTAAAATAAAAATACTTTAAGTACCTAGTTCAAGAAACAACCCATAAAAAGTAAAAAAATAATTATCCTAAAAAATAAAGTCGCGGCGGGGTATCGCTATGTAACAAACTTGAAATATCGATTCTGAACTAGCGATACCCCGCCGCGACTTTATTTTTTAGGATAATTATTTTTTGATAAAAAAAATTGATTTTGATAAAAAGGATTTGAACTTTGTCTTGTAAAACTTCTTTGTACCTACTTGATAATAGGAGATATGCAAAATGAAATAATTATTAGCTCTATTAAACATTTATAAAATAATTTTTAAAATACCTTCACCAGCGGTGAAGATAAACGCTTCATAGTTGACAGTTAGATAGAGAAGTCCGATACGAACTCTGACATCAAAGTTCATGACGCTACAGCTGCCATAGAAAACAGCGTTTTCGCGAGAGGGACAGATATATTTGTAATAGTTCTATCTCGTTGGTTTCTCGATCAATTTTGATTCCATTTTCACTGTTACTATTATATTTTTGTAAATTTTGAGACACCTTAACTGTGTAACATATTAAATATTTTTTTCATGCTTATGTAGGTACTTATTTCCTATTAATATCTCGAATTCGAAGTTGTAAGTTCGCTGTAAGTTGCTCATCTGACAGGCAATGTCAAAACTCGCGGCCATTTTGTCGCATGTGAAAATACAACCTAGTTTACACAGGTGTTCAAAGAAAAAAACAAATCTGAAAATGAGATTATTACCTAAAGCTGTTGATAGCATTGAAAAGAAAAAATAAACGTGCTATTGAGTTTACCAGACTTTATTTTTTTAAGGAAAAAAAACATTTTGAAAGCTACTTTCAAACACCAGTGTTTTAGCAATAAAATAAACCATAGATTTTGTGGTATAATTAATTAGATAGTTAAAAACTATACACTGCCTAGGTAGGTAGTGTATGAAAAATAGTCATTTTTCTTATTTACTACTACTTTTACGAAGTATTAATTGAAGCATTTAAAAGATAACTGTACCATAGTAATTTAGATTGTATGTATCTCATAAGATTTTATTTCGACAATCTTATCGACTCAGTATTAAGTAAATAAAAATGTATTTTATGTAAATAGTTAAATTATTCAAATAATTTTGTCATGCAATTATAAGTAGTTGTAAGTAATTAAAATAAAGATTTTATTTTGCTCAATAAATTTTTACCCGACTTGCGCGACGCAAAAAAGTGTAATGTGTTTGTTAAATAAGTCGTGTCTGTGAATAGCTCAAAATTGTATTATTACTAAGATCAAATAAAAAGATTGATAACGTTTGTTGCTTCTACTTACTATAATATTTTCCTAATGTCTCTACGCGTGATAACCCTGCGGTAGGTCCGTCAGTAACCCCTATACCAGAGGTCACCAAATGGCAGACCGCGGTCAGTATCCCGACCGCCATCGCCACCCTATTTTGTGCGGACCTTATAACAGTACAATAATAGAAATAAATACAAAGAACTAAAAAAAATGGCTTGAAAGTTTATATTATGTGTAGGTCATATGAGGAGCTCGTGGCTAAATTATAACAGCCGCACGGGCACGGACCAATCTTCAAGGTTAAGCAACGCTTGCCGAGGTTGGTCTGTGGATGGGTGACCATATTAACATACCGAGACTCCTCCATGCCTCGGAAAGCACGTTAAGCCGTTGGTCCCGGCTGTCATTTGTAGATCTTTAGCAGTCGTTACGGATTGTCAGAAGCCAGAAAATCTGACACCAGTCTTGCCAAGAAGAACCGTGTTACCCAGTTAATGGGTTGTGGAGGTCTGGTAGGCAGCCGCTCGACGTAAAATACTGGTATTCAACTGAATCCGGTTTGAACAGGAGCCGACCTCAATATAGTTGGGAAAAGGCTAGGCAGATGATGATGTGGAGCAGCATTTTCCAAGATGATAAAAAATTGGGGAGGTAGGAAACTCCTCTGGCTTATAAAAAATTGGGAAGGATTTCATTATAAGGGATGTATGTGTAAATGCGTATATTTGCGACGGTGGAGGGCATGTGGAAGGGGTGGAGATTCTCCCCGGCATGGAAAAGGTTTAGGAAATGTATAGATTTTTTTACTTGCTCGCTATTGCATCCTAAGTTTTCTGTGCCTTGTTACTAGGTCGAAATGTGTCAGGACTTGGGGCACCCCGACTCGGATAGGTCTGAAGGAACAGACCTGTCAAAATTATTATTATTTCATAAAACAGATCCCACATGAAACTAATTTGTTACCCCTGCCCTGTACCTAGGGTAACAGAAGAACGCTAGGTATCCTATACCTATCTATGTAACGCTACTCTGTGAATTTCACATCTCACCTCACTCAAGTGAGCGCACAGAATTCGAAAGCGAACAATTTTTTTTGTAATCTCGAGTTTTGACACATAGCTTTTGAATCAATTTCTTTTGAATGCAATGGAATTCAAAACACAAATGAAATACAAATCAATTATTAAAATAATTTATTTACAAAACTTATTCCATTAAAAATAAAAAAATACATTTAATTTGATATACATATCGACCGTAAAATGACTAAAAGGGGGAACGTGTAAGGCGTAGACTAGGTATGCCATCTAGTGTTGCAAATTCGAAACTTTTACTTAAAAATACTTGACATTGACATTCTGTGCTGCCAGTGCTGCCACCCTCCCTGCACGTTCCCATCGAGTTTTAAAAATATTTAGACTGTACAGCGCCTTTTTAAATCTCGACATGACATATTTAAGTTCTGTATGACCCGTAACTATTGTAATAGTTAAACAACATTTGAAATTATATTTCAATTGCTAGTTTCTACGTTTCTTTCAGTAACTAAATGAAACTGCTCTGAAAAGCTCGGTGCTTATAAAAAATCTTCTCTTATAAAATGCGCACAGCAAAGGAGTGGAACTTTCTACTCTGCGTCTGTGTTTACGAACGCATTCAATCCTAATCTCTTCAAAATTAGAGTGCTGGCTTCTTCTGGGTAACCTCACTCCATCGTCGACTTTGTCTCTGTCATCTCTGACCTAGACTAGTCAAGAGTTAACCCATCTCAAATAAAAAAGGTCCTTCTTCATCATCATCATCATCCACAGTCCGACGTCGTCCACTGCTGAGCTTAGGCCTCTCTTTCTAGTGCCAATTCCCACGTTCCTGTGCCCGCCTCCACCGGGTAATTCCCGCGATAGCATCAATGAAAATGAATTAGGCCCTTATTAGGACAATTCTCGTATTTGAAGGAGAATGCGCATTGACATCGCAGTCGCAAACTGTTAAAGACGCCTATAATTTCCCTACATTTGACCAGTTTTTGACATGAATAGTCGCTGAGAGCCCCTGTTCCTTATATCCCTACTGATATATCTCCACTGGTAGGGATGCTTGGAGTTTTTTTCCAAGTATCGCTACCGGTAGATACATATTTGCTATCAGAGCTATTTTTTGACAGATCAGAGGGGCAATTCTACTATTTTTTTAAGAAACGTTTGCATTGCAAGTCGGTTTTTTTTTTTGTGAAAAAGTTTTTTATTTTTCACTTTTTAGTGGTACTCCACACCTAAAAACACCACTGGAAAGTCACAGGAAAGCAAAAATATGCAATTTCGTATGATTTTTCCACGTATTTTTTCCAGCTATTTAGATTTAAAAGAGAACCTCCTCCTTTTTGGGAAGTCGGTTAAAAATAGTAGAATTGGCACTCAGAATGCGAATGTTTGTGATAAAAACGGAAATTCTGATCAAAAGTGAAATACCTATTAATTTTCAACCGTTTGCCAATTTTATTTATACGAATTAAACAAATGCATTCCGGACTAAATTTAATAAATAATTAATGAACTATCATAAGTTCAATCATTAATAAGAATATTTAACACTTACCTATTTTAACTATTTACATTTTATTTACAAAATTAGGTTCATACCGAAGGTCAAATGAATTATACCATCAAAACTAGGTATGCTAGCCAGGTAGGTGTATTGATTTCTAATGACGCCGTTAAAACAAAAAGTAACGACTAATAATAATAATAATCCTCTCTACCGAATCTCAATCGAAATTCGGGATAAATTCGGTAGGGAGGATTATTATTATTAGTAATTAGTTTTCGTTTTAACGGCGTCAAAGCCTAAATATATGCGATAAAGCCTTCCCATGCTTTCTTTCTCACAGAGATATGTGACACGGACAACTTAGAGGCAGTTGAGAAGTCTCTCGATCGATAAACAATACAACAACCACACTATCCGCTCATCACGTCCTCTATGAGTGTATGCTGACTGAACGCTATTATGTAAGATAGTGTAGGCGACACGACCGCGACAAAAAATCAACGTAGCAGAACCAACAAATGAGACTCGCAGCGCCATCTATCTCGACAGCTGTGAACTAAATGAACAAAATCCTAAATCGCGATATCAGAGTTTACCGTGCGATTAGAACATATGCAAAGCCCGAATATCACCTGTCGGGCAGTTGCCCACCGGACACAACATCCGTCTGCTCGGAGGATCCTCCCTTTTCAACGGAGGTATGTGGGACTTTACTCTCTGTTCCGCTACCTCCAAAATAGTGTTCAGCCGTTCTATTCTGTCGACATCTCACCGTGTACACTTAGGTGGAGTGAACGACAAGTGAGCTGTCATTCTATCTTCTTTGTATGGTTTGACAGCTCACTTGTCGTTCACTTCGCCTAAGTTTTCACTTCGATATGCTAACAGAATCGCACTGGTTGCATCTGGAATTGGATTGGATTGGAATCAAATGTTGCTCACAAGATTAGGACCCGAGTTGTGTTTCAAGAAACTCGACCGCCGACTAAATATGTTTTGTCGTTTATTGCGATCGGGTTTTTGAAAAAAGTCAAGATTTTATTTTTTATATAGTTCATCGACTGTATTTCAGCCACAGAACACCAACCTTAAATATGTCCATGCAATTCTGGAACACCTTGTATAGTCCATTGTGGTTAGCAACTGAATTTAACCCAGTTGTATATCTTCCTTGGTGCCTATTGGCCTAGCTCTGTAGTTGCTTAATTATTCCTAAATTACTGTCAAATATTCTCATTAATGTCTAAATAATATTCTTTGTAATTATTTTTCCATAAAAAGACATTTATTTGATTTCTATAGCAATAATTTAGTATTCTTGGCATATTATTATTATTTTATTTTTTTTAAAACGTTGCCCCACACTAGGAATTTCTCCTGTATCGTGGGTGCGTTGACAGACATATAAACTCACATACACAAACAGCCAGACCCGGAACAACTATCTGTAGGCCATACAAATATTTGTTCCGTGCGGGAATCGAACCCGCGACACGCAGCGCAGCGGTCAATCGCTCAACCACTGAGCCAACCGTGTCGTCACATTTATGTAACTGACAGTTGATTTTGAATATGGCGGATTTATGTGTGTATGAAAAGGGAGGCATTCATTATAATATTATTGTGAACTAGTGTTAAGGACGTTGCTATATTGCTATGTTGAAATACAGACTGAGTGTGAATTATAGTTCATGTTTGATTGTTTAAACCTACTGAGTATCACAAGACAGTTGAATCGTTTCTCCGGGATTCGTCGAGCTCCATTGACTCGGCGTTTTTCTGGTGATCGCTACTGTTGATTTGGGTTTTCAGGAGTTATAATGATTGGGAAAAGTGTGGAGGGCATGTCCCTAAATCGAGACACCTAAATAACCCTAAGGCAACTATCCGGCTTTTACCCCCTAGAATTTTTTTATTTTATTTTATTTGTAGGCATCCCAAAGTCTTATGTGCCTGTGCCACCGACCTCTTACAAACTGGAGCAAAGCAATGCTGCGTAGCAGTAGGCATTGATAGTTTCAATTAGCTAATATTTTAAACACAATATTCAGAAATTAATTACGTATAGTCACATGTATTACACAATTATTATTTAATTATAAATAAACCGCTGTTAAATACATACTGACATGTAACCTAGCACCAAAAATTCGAAGACATCTGAGATCTACCAACCCGCACTGTGCCCCCGCCCTCTCACAGAAAGAAGGAAGGAAGGAAAGCAGTGGGAACATTAAAGATTACAATAATAATAATGCTATAAATTCAGGTATTTACTGGCAGGCTGCAATGGCTCGTATTGCCAGTCGTCGTCAGAAAATCTTCGCGAGTCTGGAAAGATAAAACATTTTATTACTATAATACCATAAGGTCGGATGTTTAAAATCATCTCTCTTTTTTTGAATTTGTTTTCCTAAAATGGACTGCGCAAAAATTGCGTAGAGTAGGTAGGGTGCCAGGGCTGCAGAATTTGTTCGAAATCGTCACTGCGTCCCTGGAACGCAAAGGGCATAAAGAAGAACACGGATGGGTTTTAGTCAGTAAGAGTCTGACACTCCCTTCCGCTCCACCCAGAGCGGAAGAAGTCATTTGATGATTTCCCATCTTAAAAAAAAGGACTAGGTAGAAGGTATAACGAACCTTTTGGCCGACCACCGTCTTGCTGCGACGGGAATACAGCTGTTACCTGTTTTGGATGCGAAGGAGGTACAGGTTCTGCAAAAATAAAAAAACAACATCACCTTAGTTTCCTCTACATTTCATGGGGGCAACAGTTAGTCATGACCGACAGTTTCAACAAAAAAACCACCGAATTGAGAAGCTACTCGTTTTTATGAAGCCCGGTTAAAAAGGAGGACCTTTTTTCAAAACGGTTTATGAATTGAAATGAAATATAAGGCAAGAGAATGTTTGATTGATGGGCGTTAGTCTTTATATTTACGAGGTTTAGAAATAAAATATTTTGGGATGCATGAAGGAGTTCGTGTAGCGCAATTTGTTCCATCTGACACTCAACTGAACCGAGCGCTCGGCGCATCCTGGGCAGTCTCACCTAACACATTATAAGACTGGCCAATCCTTCCCTTGCGGTGGTAGGGCTAACACCCGCCTGGTTCGCGACCACCCTCCCACCGGAGTTCGGCGTCAAGCAGCCTGCTGTGTTTCGTTGACGCGTGGGAGTACCAGTGCCTCAAGGCATCTTCTGGGCACGCTCGCTTTCATCATGGACCTCATCTATCGCTTTCCATCAGGCGTGATCGAGGTCAAGAGCTAGCCCATTCATAAATAAAAAAAAATAAAAATAAATGCTGATTTAGTAAAAGTAAAATTTGCATGGCGAGCTGAACGGTGACATAAAGTTGCGGATTTTGTTCGAAAGAGTCACCGCGGCCCTGGGGGTCGATTCTGCTATTGCAATCGTGTCTCAATGACCGGTCAATGATCGATTTTTGACGTATAACGTCAAACTTTTGACACATTTCCCATACAAAAACTGTCAAAGTTGTCAAATATTCGATCACTGACCGGTCATTGAGACACGATTGCAGTAGCAGAATCGAGCCCCTGGAACGCTGCAAAAGGCACTACGAGGAGCACGGATGGGTTTTAGTCAGAAAGAGTCTGACACTCCCTCCCGCTCCACCCAGAGCGGAAGGATGATTTCCCATCCATAAAAAGCTGTCTCCTATTTTTATAGATCTTCGAGTGTGATTAAAATGATATAAACTGTGGGGACTACAGTATTACATATTAATATTGTTATGCGCACGTAAGTTCAAATAAACATAAATATAGATTTTATATTGACGCAAGTATTGACGCAAATGAACTGGCGGAAAATAATAATTAATATCATTGTTCTAGAGGAATTACTAAGTAGCCTGCACATTAATTAATAAACGAAACAAAACGACTATTTTGCCTAGCCAATTTTCAACTATTTTCGGGTTGTATTAAAATCCGTAGTTTTGATCCGTAGATTGCATGTAACGGAGATGAGAATGTTGAGATGGATGTGTGGAGTAACGAGAATGGATAAAGTGAGAAATGAGTACATTAGAGGTAGTTTAAAAGTGGCGCCAGTGACGGAAGTAAAAGTAAGTAAGTAAGTAAGTAAGTAAGTTTACTTGCAAAAAATGTGGTAAAAAGATGTTACAATATGTTTTTGGTGCAAGACACATTTCGCCATGATAGCATGCAAATATTTAGGTAGGTAAATTTAATGAATGTTGTTACATTACACACATCATCAATTATTTAAAAAAAACTAATAAAACCACATAACCATGTAAAATAAATTAGGTAGGTACGTACGAACGAAGTAAAATTTAAAAAGGAAAACAATAAAAGTAAAATAACGGACATAAAATTTATAAAACAAAACACGAAAGACCATAGAATGAAGTTCACAATGCATTTCTAACGGAAGAGTTGAAAGGTAACCGCTTGTCCTGGTATGGTCATGTGAAGAGGAGGGATGAAACGCATGTAAATAAAAGGGTTGTGAATATAAATGTGGATGGATGGAGAGGAAGAGGGAGGCCAAAGAACAGATGGATAGATTGTGTGAGGAGCGATATGAAAGAAAAGGGAGTTAGTGATAGTGTGACGGCTGATAGGACAGAATGGAAGAAGAAAACGTGTTGCGCCGACCCCAAGTAACATGGGATAAGGGCAGGAAGATGATTAAAATCCGTAGTTTTCAAAACTCGACAAAATGTATTTTTTTGCGATTTTAAGCTTAGTCCTGTAGAGTAAGTTGTTCATTTTAATTAATACTTACAAAGACCGTTTGGGTTTTGAGTTTAGTCTGTTTCACCTAGTTTAACCTTTTTTTTTATGGATGGGAAATCATCAAATGACTCCTTCCGCTCTGGGTGGAGCGGGAGGGAGTGTCAGACTCTTACTGAATAAAACCCATCCATGCTTCCTAGTGCTCTTTGCGTTCCAGGGCCGCGGTGACTCTTTCAAACCAAATCCACAACCCTGGCTGTTTAAGCTAATTACTGTGTACGAGCATCGCCACATGATATTAATTGTATTAGTTTTTACCTGAACAAGCATTCGCTAACTCGCCGATATATATGTACATTCGCTGACTAGGCTATTACGCCCGCCACAACTCACCTACTTTATGTATTATATAATCTAATGTTTTACTAATAAACTGTCAATCATTTACGGACACAAAACAGTGATTTTATTTCCTGTACACATCCCATGTGTGATTCGTCCATCTACAGACTACATCTCAGTGTGCGGAGCTACTGCCCGTACATACTGCTTTAGTTAATCGGTTACACCTTGTAGAAGTCAGATAGGCAGTCGCTCCACGTAAAATACTGGTATTCAGCTGCATACGGTTAGATTGGAAGCCAAACCCAACAATCTATAGCGGCATCAATGCTGCCACAAGAAAAACTAACGAAGCGAAAGTACGGCAACAAAAATAACCGCAACGCCATCTATCCCGCCAGCAGCGAACTACTAACAAAATCCTGCATCGCGGTATCAGAATTTACCGTGTGATTTTTGGCTTATACAACAGTCCGAATGCCAACTATCGGGCAGTTGCCCACCGGATACAACAACCGTCTCGTCTGAGGTTCCTTTCTTTTTTATTGAAGCTTGGAGGACTTTAGACCCTGTTTCAAAAAGGCAGATTGATTGAAAGAAGTCTTATACAGGCATGGGAAATCGCTCACAACTCACACTCGAAACCCGCCTAAATTTTTTTCTTATTTATTACAATAAGAAAAATTTTGAGGTGAGTTTCGAGTATGAATGTCGATGAGAGTAGAACAGGGGAAGACTAAAGAGAAGGCAAATGGACTTTACGAAGTAAACTACGGCTAAAAAAATACATGAAGGAGCCCAAATAGATTTAGTTTATTTGAAAAAATATTTTGTTAGAAAAAATACCTCATGACTAGTGGTAGTACACAAATAAGGATAAAAACAAACAATGAAGTAAGTGTCTGTGGCAGGATGTGCATGGAACTACGAATAATATTTTTTCGTAGGCAGAGAACGATAAAGCAAGGAGTAAACAACCTGACCATTTACTCCAAATAGTGCCTTAGAATAGGGAAGTAAGGACTCGGGTAGTGACTATAGCATCCTGGAAACAGTGGTTAATGATTTCAGGATGCTATTGTTACTTACCCGCGTTCTACGCGTCAGAAATGCGGCTTTTTGCGAATCACAGCATGGAATCCGATAGATGTATGCACCGGAACAGCTGCTGAAACTTTATTAAGCGCAAGTTCGACCGTGTACAGGATTACTGCTCTCATCTTTGGGACAGATCTGCCAAATACCAGCTTGATGCCCGTGAGTCAATTGAAAAACGAGACAAGAGGATCGTCGGCAATGATAGGCTCGTCGAGTCAAAGCTCCAAAGTCTTGAGCATCGACGCCGAGTTGCTAGCCTGTCGATTGCATTTCGGGGAGCGTGCACTGGAGTTTAATTCCGACAGGCCAGTTCCCTCATCGGATCACAAGACGTACGGGCTACGGCGATGCGCCACCGGTACATGTTGAACATCCCACCCACACGCACGAAACGTTTTGGGAACATTAATTGTGCGTACAGCTAAGGAGTGGAATTCACTACCAGAGTCTGTGTTTCCTGATAGCTACAACCTGGGCTACAAGGGCAAGCGAGCTCCATCTTCGACCACATCATCGCTTACCATCAGGTGAGACAGTTTTCAAACGCGTGCCTATCAATAGTATATCAAAAACAAGGAAGATAGGAAGTTACCTTTACAGGGCGCAGGGTAGATTGGTGGTTTCTCTGGTGGCGGTGGCGGTGACGACGTTCCCCGAGGTAAGGGTACTGCAAGAAATGGAAATATTTTCATGTAATAAAATTGCATAGATACAACTTCTGTAAAAATAATTAACAAATGAAGCTGAAAGGGTCCTGGACATGGGCCTGCCCCAAGTGTCGCGACATTGACTGGTCCTGTGCATCTCGCATTCCCACGGCCTTCACCAGGTCGTCAGTCCATTTTGTTGGAAGTTCCGTCTAATCTCCGAAACGGCTAGACCGACGTTCGCTGTCAATAGGCTGATGTTACAAGGAGATAAATTTAGGCTCTTTTATTTAAGAGTGAACTAATTGCCAACCGCAACTAGTGCACTCCTTCTGTCCCCGTTTAAGTCCTTCCCCTTTGTGAGGGCTTATACCATTCGAATGTATGTAAGTATAAGCCATGTTACTTTAATGTTTTATTAAAATAGATTCAGCATTCTTTGAGTGGAAGAGTAACAAACACTTATCCACCCTTACAAACTCCCAAACTTATAATACCCAATGAAGACTCCGCACCAAAAAAAAAATTAAACCCTTGAAACTATCATCAAAGTGTATTTGTGCTGTTTTACGAAATTGACAACGTGGAAGTCACTGGGGAACAGCTAGTGTATGAATTATTAATAATTATAATAAATAAATAAATATTTTATTTTCATCAAGATATGTATTTAAATCTTAGTTTAGAGGTTGTACGCTGTCACATAGAATTATGGAATTCTCTAACTCCTAAACTAAGTAAAGCTTGAATTATTGGAGTTATAACTATTAAAAAAATTATGTCTGATATAAGTCAAAGTTAATAACCAATTATTCCTCACGTTTGGTTAAATTATATATTGGCATTATTTTATTGACCACAAACAATCTTGAGCTAACGACCTCATATTGGCGGCTTGGAAAAGCTGTTCTGCAGCTAACACCAGGTCATACAACTGCACCGGAGCGCTTTTTGTTTGGTATTTAATTTAAAGGTAGCCGGATTGTGTCTTCGGAAAATGGTTTTCTGTATGAATAGCTGTCTCACGGTCAGTACGCGGCATTCAGCATATAATTTGGTGGTTGGATACAACCGAGGCTTATGCTGAATCACCTTCAAGACTGCTCTCTGCGATTTTTCCAACATAAGAAATAGGGTTTATAGGTACCACCTCATATAGGTATGCAGTACGCTTGGATTATATACACGTCTAGATGACACATCGGCTGTACCGAACGGCTCAAATAAAGTCTACTATATTTGGTAGACTCGCTTGTCACCTACGTCAGTGTCATTTGAATTACTTAGTGATAAAGTGCTCACGAAAAAAAATTGCGCTGTAAAATTGTGTCGGAATTATGTGGGAAAACCGTATATAACACCAAGATTACTTTTCATGGGTAAGTTTTGTTAATTAGTCACTATTTTTTAAGAAAACACGATTTTTTGGTCTGATTAGGCGATGTTGCCAGTTTATTACTGGGGAGATTCGCCGAACTTATGGGAGACAAATTACAAATATCATTACATCTTCTTAAATCATAAAATGATGCATAATACGTATAAGGTTGTGTTTGTTTAAAGACGAGAGTATTTATTTAATCAGAAAATTATATCTTACATTAAATCCATAAATTCATGCACTCAATCTGCCTAGCTCAACTATGTTGGAGTAGGCTTCCAGTTTAACCGGATGCGGCTGAATACCAGTATTTTACATGGAGCGGCTGCTTACCAGACCTGCACAACCCAGTCACTGGGTAATACAATACCCCTTGGTAAGACTGCTGTCAGACTTTCAGGCTTCTGACGACCCGTAACGACTGTCAAAGATCCACGAATGACAGCTGGGGTCAACGGCTTAACGTGCTTACCGAGCCATAGAGAAGTCTGAGTATGTAAAGATGTTCACCCATCCACGGTCCAACCCCGTCAAGGGTAGCTTAACCTGAAGGATCGACCCGTGCGGCTGTAATAACTTAGCCATGAGCTCCTCTCTTCATGCTCTAATTAGTATTTTGTAGTTCTTTCTAATATTTCGGGTTTCAGATTTCCTACGGATTCCGTACTAGGAAATCGCTGGAGAGAAGTTATACTGCGGACGCGAAATGAAGACCAGTGGACACCTCACAAGACTTCAGTTGTGTGTTCCGAACATTTTTCTGATGATGAATTATATGTGTATATAATGTTTTTTTTTTATTTTTATAGAATTTTATTATTGTAAAGAACAAGTTAAATTAATAATTTACTTATGCAATAAAACAGCAATCCACAAAATAATCACTTTTTTAACTTGTTTTGTTTCACCGTCATCTTAATAAATAAAGCCGAATTTACATTACGAAACAAGTTTCATGCATGATGAAATTAATTTCATAACACTAATTTCAGTACCTGTGAAACTAGTTTCATTAAAATAATAGTGTCGTGGAACCCACAGTATGTCTGTGTCCATGGCTCCGCCAACATCAAAGCTTTATTTTGCGTTACAAAATGTTGTCATACAAATGTTATTGTATAAAATTAAGAAAAGGTTGTCTCGAAAGAAAAGATGTTGGTGGATTCGAGGCTGGCTAGCAAGAAAGCAAGCACGACTAAAAAACTCACGTCCTATCAACGCAGGCGCTTTCGTGACACTAGTTTCACGTCGCGTTTATACGATGACATTAGTTGCATGACACTAGTTTTATCCAAATGTCGCGCCCATCACGAAACTGTATCAGTGTCGTGAAATCGATGCATGCATTGTAAAACTTGACGTTTACACGTGAAATTGTTGGTGAAATTAATGTCACGGAACTACTTTCATGCCACTAATTTCGTAATGTAAATTCGGCTTAATAGAGAAAAGGTAAGTTAATCATTTGGAGCAGGCAACACGCACACCTTGACAATTTAACTACAATAAGTACACGAGCGGTACTCACACATATAGCACAATTGGAGACGGCTTTTGTGCGTCCTTTGTTTACATTGCTCAATCTAGACGTGTATATAATCTAAGGCAGTACGTTAGTACAAATTGACAGAGGGCAGTATATAACATTTAGATTGTTTTTTTTTATTTATTTTCTACCATACAGGTTTATCACCTAATGCTAATGTAGATATTATAATTATATGACGGCGTGTTTGATTATTTAAGAGCGAATGTCAACCGGATATGTCAAACGCCATCTGTCAAAGTAATCAGCTGTCATTCGCTCTGACGCAACACCAACGGCTAGGGCGGGGGAGAGAGAACGGTGTGGCGGTTCAGTTCGAATACGGCACGGAATTCGTTCGAATCCCAGAAACGCGCTACGTTTTTGGTGGAGTGTCTAGTAGTGATTCAGTGGTCCTAATGATTTTGTAACAAGATTCTGATCATATTTTGTGTGAAATACGTCGTTAGATTCTCCTCGCCCGCCAACGTCCTAGTAATCGATTATTATGGATCCAGATGATATCGTGGACTGCTCTGACGTTCCTTTATATAGATATATATAAATATATTGTAGATTTATCTGCAGTAGACTTGAGCTTATTAAATATACATAAGCCTTCGAATTCGGCTAGGGAGAGCAACCACTTGTCGACGCCAATAAAGTCGCTCGTTTAACATTATTCCAAGGTATTTGATGCTGGTCACTCGCATTAGGGACAAAAAGTCGCAGCCCGTAGGCTCGGCACATGTATGAAGTTTCAATAATTTAGTAAACTCGGGTGGAACTGGAGAATTTGGTAAATGAAAACGGATGAATTTAGATTTTTCGGCATGCTCTTTGGCAGAATTCCAGTCTGCTTTATGAGTTAGTAAAACGGTATCATCTGCGTAAGTGGTTATAGGTATCACAATTTGATATTTTGAGACTACTTAAGTCATAAATGTGTATTAAAAACATCGCTGGACCCAGTATACTCCCCTGGGGAACGCCGTAATTAATTTGTTCTTTATCGCTCACTACTGTGCCGATCCTAACAGATTGCTTACGATTTGTTAGATAGTCTTTGAAAACGTTTAAGACTTAACCATATAGTATACCGAGACGTTCCATTTTAGTAAAAGTGTTGGAATAGAGACCGTGTCGAAGGCTTTAGACAAATCTAAAAGATACCTTACAAAGCATTTTTGCTTCTTATCCAGCTTGCTAATCATATTATTACATAAATTTGCCACAGCGTCCTCCATTGAAAGACCATTTCTAAAGCTGAATTGATTGGCTGAGATGATTTTTAGGGTTCCGTACCCAAGGGTAAAACGGGACCCTATTACCAAGGCTCCACTGTCCATCCGTCCGTCCGTACGTCCGTCCGTCTGTCACCAGGCTGTATCTCATGAACCGTGATAGCTAGACAGTTGAAATTTTCACAGGTGATGTATTTCTGTTGCCGCTATAACAACAAATATTAAAAACACAATATATAAATATTTAAATGGTGCTCCTATACAAAAAACGTGATTTTTTGCTGTTTTTTTTATAGATAATGGTACGGAACCCTCCGTGCCCGAATCCGACTCGCACTGGGCTGGTATTTTTTAATCTAAATAACTTATTAAGCAAGTGTTTAGGACGCATTCTAAAATTTTAGACATCGACGTTAGAACCAAACCGGGCCTGTAGTTATTTACTAGGTCTCTATTCCCACTCTTATACATATACTGGTGTAAAAGTGCTTTCTTTAAAGCCCTTGGAAATATACCTGTGGCTATAGAGAGATTACATACAACGTGTAACAGAATAAACGCCTGACCTCTTAAGGGGTCATTGTACTCACCATTATGAAAAACTTTTACTATGGAACCAACACTGAAATCCCTGAAAATCAGCTGTTCAGTACATTTTGTCGAGTTATGCGCACGGAAATGTATGGGGCTGTCGATTTTTTTTCGTGATTTCAGTGTTGGTTTTATAGTAAAAGTTGTTCATAATGGTGAGTACAATGACCCCTTAAGAGGTATTGCGTTTATTCTGTTACACGTTGTACTCGTATATTAGCTACTAGCTGTGCTTGCGACTTCGTTCGCGCGTGCATTTCGTATTTAGGAAGATATTAAGTACACAAACTCACTAAATGTATATAGGTACTCATCGTGATTATGACATGACTTACAAAATTACGAAGAACGAACGAATATTAACACTTAAAACATTTCTTCGTAAACAATATTACTTGTTATGTGATATTCATCAGTACGTATAAACAGGCTTTGCGCGCTGTTTACTTGCGACAAAGCGACATACAACCTGACCGTGCGAGATACAGGACTACCGCAGATCCACACCAACACGACTAATAGTTTGTCCCTGAGCTTGATTAATGGTCATGCCGAAACTATCAGAAGATAAGTCTCCGCAGAGGACATGGTGGAGTACACGGTGGAGGTCTGCCCTGCTTGGGCGGAGCATCACCGTGTCCTCGTCGAGGCGATCGGCTGCGGCGTCCTGGTTTACTCCATGGTCCGGAGAAGAATATAAGAATGAATGACAGCACGCTTTGATAGTTATTCCTAGTTCGGGACCAATCGTAAGTCCGTAGGTGATACGGAGTAGAAAACGCCAAACACTAAGGCCGAAACTACAGACTTCGGGCTTAAGAGAGTAGACCCCCTCAGCCGCCGCATCAGAAAAAGACAACCCGGGCGTTGCGTCGGGAGTCGCAGGGCAATTCCCAGCCACCGTAAGCGCGGGCCCGCAGATGGCGAGCGTAGGTTGGCTCACTGTCCGAACACTAACTACTGTTGCGGAATTTGTTCGATAAGTCACCACGGCCCTGGAACGTTAAAGGCATAAGGAGGAATACGGACGTGTTTTAGTCAGTAAGAGTTTGACACTCTCTTCCGCTCCACGCAGAGCAGAAGAAGTCATTTGATGTTTTCCCATCCATTAAAAAACTCACAACGGATAGAGTAGAGTAGAGACTCCGTTGTCCTGGCTAAGTTTGCAAGCCTAGCTCCGCCCAAATGTACAAAAGCCACCAGTGTGCTTCACAGGTTGAGCGGAGAGACGACCGATAATACTCAAGCCGCAAGGGAGTGATAATCTGAGATAAAAGTCAGCTCAATCACTTAGCACTCACAAACCTATATTTACCACCTGTATGTGTACATTATGGATTGCAATAAACGATTTGATTTGAAACCTGCACCTCACCGTCCCGAGGATTTTTTCACGTCGGAAAGTCATGGCCAGGATGACGTAGCGGGCGTCGAAACAACCTCCGCAAATTGCGCTGTCCGTAGTGCATAAGTTAAAAAAATTTAAGGGCAATGATCCGTAATAATAATCCCTATTATTACGGAGGTAATTTTTACTTAAGCTGAGAAGTCATTTAGTTCGTTTATAGACTTGTCATTGCCATTTTTCACTTTTTTCACCATTTGTTGTCATGAAGTTCAGTTGTTCTCTGGCAAATTCATGCACGAAACTGTGTGAAAGAAAGAAAGAAGGAGGAGCGGGTACGGATCCAGCACTACCATCTCGAAACCTATCTTCGCGAGTTCTTCTGTGGCGTCATTGCCCAGGGATCCACAGTTCCCCTTGAAGCTCTGGAGTGTGAAACCCGCTACTGGTAATTTCTGGCCCTAGGCTGGTCACGACGAATCACCAGCTGACTGGGAATTGAACAGTTTTGGTTCAAAATAAACAGAAAATAATTAGGAATGAGGGAGATCCTGGGAAAGAAATTCAAGAGGTGAAAGGCTCACCGATTCGAAGCTCCAATGTCTTGAGCATCGAAGCCGAGTTTCTAGCCTGTCGGTTTTGTATCGGTTGCATTTTGGGGAGTGTGCGACGGAATTGCATAGTTTAATTCCGCCAAGCTCGTTCCATCATCGGACCACAAGACGTACGGCGGTACGCCACCGGTACACGGTGGACCTCACACCCACATGAACAAAACGTTCTGGAAACACATGGCGTGGAATTCCCTGACTGAGTCCGTGTTTCCGGATAGTTACAGCCTGGGAGTCTTATCAAGAGTGAGTAGGTTACTTATAGGCAAGCGTGCTCCATCTTCGATCACATCATCGTTTGCCATCAGGTGAGATAGTGGTCAAACGCGTTCCTATCAAAAGTAAAAAAAAATGAAAACAAAGTCAGTGGAGCAATTTTTTTTTTTGCATCAAATGCGTAACGCCTGGTAAGTATCAAAAGAATCTTTAACTAAAATATACTTTTTGGTGTAATTCTCGTGCTGTTGATGGTAAGTACAGTTTCGCTCAACAGATGGCATTGCAAGTGTCATTAAAGGTACTTACCCCTACTTACTATGCATGTTGATAATAAGTTGATTTCTTCTAGATTGCCACAATCCTATCAGGTTTATGTGAATGTTATCTACGTTAGTTTTGTATTTTTTAACGTGATGCAAACAAAACAGAATACATATAAACAGAAAAGAGGTTCTGCTTGTCTTTCTAAAAAGATATGCAAAATACAGCAATAACATATTATTAATATTTGAAAATATTAGTTTTGGTAGGAATAAAAAAATAAGGAAATAAATAAAATAAAAATAATTCAAAAATCATTACAAAATTTGTGGGATTTGAACCCTCACCTAGTCTTTCGAGAGGCAGGCTTTAAACCAACGGACTATGAGATCTGTTGACAATTGATTAAAATAGCCGATAGCTTAGCTCCCTGAAAGGGTTCCACATCAGGTGCTCTAGACCTTCATTTTTTTTATGTCGACAGACAGTATTCATCATGTTGACTAACTATTCCTTAAGCGGTATATTAATATCTCTTATAGATTAGCCGGGCTGCTAAGGTTCCACGTCTTGTATTCAGATCTTCAAAATAAATTATAGCCTATATGTTGGCGAGGACTAATAGCTATACAACAAAAATAGTTTCATTAAAATCCGTCCAGTGGTTTTTGCGTGAAAGACGAACAACCGACAGACAGACAGACAGACAGACAAAAAAAGAAAAAAATATATTTTTGGCTTCTACTGTTTGTATAAAGCACCCCTGGAGTATTTTTTTTAGTTTATATTCAATGTACAGAATTGACGTCTTCTACAGTTTTATTATATGTATAGATTATATTCAATTTATATTCAATGTACAGAATTGACGTCTTCTACAGTTTTATTATATGTATAGATGTACAGAATTGACGTCTTCTACAGTTTTATTATATGTATAGATTAGTGTAACTTATACTTTAGAGCTTAATAACTTTTGATGGTATATTGTTCCAACCAGTGCCGCAATCATTTTGCACGGACATGATGATGGTTTCAATTGGCTCATTAGTATCTGGGATGATGCTCACAGAGTCACTGGGTGACTGAGTCGTTTGGGGTACTTGATTTTTCTTTGTTGTTGTTCTTACCGACTGCAGAAGCCAAGTCTCTTCCAATGTTTACAAAATACTTATTTACACTATTAGCAGAAATGATTTCGTTACTCGACAGCTCAAGAAGTTCTACGGGTACCTGGGCGTGGCGCTTTTTATCAGCCATTGATTTAATGAATTTCCAGGTAGCTTTTGAATCATTTTTAACTTTGGAGAATTCATTTGATTCATATGTATTATTGGTACATAATAGAAAGAATATTAGTTTCCGGATCTTTCTTTAGATTAAGATTCATTTTGTCACGGCTTAACATGCAGCAGAATGAGACAATCTGGTGTGGTTGATCAACATCAATTCGAACGGTGTTTCGTTGTGAATCCGCGATGTGAAATTATTTGAAAAACAAATGAGTGCGCTTCGAATTATGTTCGCTCACTTGAGTGAGGTGAACTTTACAGAATCGTTAATAGGAATTAAAATAATACATTATATTATGTTACACTTACTTGGATTTTTATAGGGTTTAGAAGCACAGTTTGGCGGTAATTGTACCAGCTTAGCTGAAAAGTAAAGTAAATAATATCATGCAACACTATCTCTAGTAATCTAAAAATATAGTATTTTATTGGTTTCCTTAAATTAAATTTCCCAAAACACAAAAAATTTACTCATGTTTAATCCCTGTGGATAATTTGAATTTAAATTCTATTATCAGTATTTAAACGAATCATACATTATGGTTTAATTTTTCACTTAATAAACCTGATTATATTAAAAAGTTGCGAATTCTGTGAGTTTCAGTATTTGTCGAAGATAATCTCCGGGACCACTGCATCAATTTGAAGTATAGAGGAAGGATGGTATGAGGTGAGGAACAGTGTGTAAAGTCCCTCAAAACATCTATTGAAAAAGGACGATCCTCCGACCAGACTGGTGCTGTGTCCGGTGAGAAACTACCCAATGGTTTTATAAGCTCAAATCGCACGGAATACTTTGATACCGCGATCTAGGATATGTATGACATCAGGCTTTTAGTTTGTATCTGGCAGTACAGATGTCACTACAACGTCAGTTCTGTAGCTCGTATGTGGCGATATAGATGTCGCTACAACGTCAGTTCTGTAGCTCGTATGTGGCGATATAGATGTCGCTACAACGTCAGTTGTTTAGTTAGTATGTGGTGGTATAGATGCCGCTACAGAATAATTCCTTTATCATTTGAAAGGTACATTATTAAATATGGGCATCTTATTTACCATACAGGGTTATTTTTAAAACACTAACAAATCAGTGGATGAAAGTACTCGTGATTAGAAACAATTTTTACTATGGGACCAACTCTGAAATGTCAAAAAACTAAATAAAAATCGACCGCCCCCATACATTTACATATGTACGCATAACTCGACAAAATGTTGGGGTTCTTCCCATTGTAAAAGTTGTTCATAATGATGAGTACAATGCCCCCTTAAGAGGCATCGCGTTTATTCTGTAACACGTTGTGTTTACATTTTAGTTAGATTCTCACCTTCTATTTTTCTACGAGCACAACTAGGAGTCATAATATCTTCGTCAGAAGTATCTCTACTAGATTCTAGTGCCTTGTTTCTGTACGACTTCGGTACCGTAGGACCTGTAAAATGAAGATCTGTTTAAGGACATGAACTCACATTTGGATTTTTGTACCCAAACTGCAGGGTCAAATGATATTCAATCTGTGTAGCCATTTTCTAAATATACAACGTGTAACAGAATAAACGCAATACCTCTTAAGGGATCATTGTACTCATCATTATGTTAAACTTTTACTATGGGGTCAACCCCGAAATCGCGAAAAAAAATCAGCTGTTCAATACATTTTGTCGAATTATGCGCACAGAAATGTATGGGGTAGTTGATTTTTGTCGCGATTTTGGGGTTAGCCCTATAGTAAAAGTTGTTCCTAATGATGAGTACAATTACACCTTAAGAGGTATTGCGTTTAATCTGTTACACGTTGTATTTGTGTCGTCTTCTAGTTTAACCGTATGCAGCTCGGCTTCAGTATATTCTATGGGGCGAAGCCTATCTGACTTCCACAACCCAATGACTGGGTAACAACTAACACGACCTCTGATTCCCGTAACAACTACCAAAGATCTACAAATAACAGATTTTTTTTTGGATGGGAAATCATCAATGACTGCTTTCGCTCTAAACGGAGCAGAAGAGAGTGTCAGACTCTTATTGACTAAAACCCACCCGTGTTCCTCAAAATGCCCTTTGCGTTCCAGGCCGCGGTGACTCTTTTGAACAAAATCCGAACCCTGGTAGACTCTGGGCCTAACGAGCCCCGTCTACTATGCTGACATCTCTTTGAGGCGCGCGTGGAATCCAATGCGCCGTCGACCCGGGCCTGGCTTTGATCAGACGGCGAGCAACCAACGCTCGCCGTCCGCAGACCCGCGCAGTAAGTGGCCGGGGATCGCTCTGCGACTCCCCACGCCCGGGGCGTCTCCTTATGTTACGGCGACTGGGGAGTGAGGGTTGTCTCTCCCTCACACGGCCCGCCTCCTCCTTCACTAGCATTACTGCTTCACAGAAGGAGGTGATGGCTTCCTCTCTCCGGAACATGGATTGAACCAGGGCCGGATGCGAAAGGTCGCCGCCAACCATCGCCTCAACGAGGACACGGCGGTGCTCTGCCCAAGCAGGGCAGACCTCCACCGTATGCTCCACCGTGTCCTCTGGGCGATCCTCACAGTAAAAACACACGGGCGTTTCCTCCCGCCGAATCCGAAACAAGTACCTAACGAAACAGTCGTGTCTGGTGAGTCCCTGCGTCAGGTGGAACGTGAGGATGCTGTGGTGCCTTTCCAGCCACTCCTAAAAGAGGTTACTTACCGCCGCAATAGCGGCGTTTCCACCAAGCTAGGAAGGTAATTAGTATAATAGCTAGTTAAATAAATTCAAACCTGCGTGTCTCCGGCCAAAATCAGAAGTGGTTAGGTCTTCCAGTGAATGTTCTAATGACTTATTTTTGTACTGTTTCGTTGATGCCAAGGGAGCTGTTAAGAGAAGACCTGTGTTAATATTTAGGTGTTTCTAACAGAAACTTCTGCTATCAAAATAATAATAAATATCTTGTTCTTCTTCTTAACTTACGCCTAGCAAATGCTAGGACATAATTCTGTACTTACTATTATTTATTTTACCTGCTTTGTCTTTGATGCTGTACGTTTGTGTGTGTGTCGTATAAATGGTTTTTATTACTATAATTCATTCCATTCCATTCTATTCTATTCTATTCTGTTCTAAATTATACTGTATGGATCCAGTAAGTGACAACATTTATTGTAGCATTCGAAGCGTTGTTCAAGTCCAAGTGGTAGGTGGGATGCAGGTGAATGAACATTTCATCAATGATGTTCTAACAGTTCTAAAGATGCTACGTCCTCAAGCAAATTCCAGCAGGTGGTGATGGTGGTGGTGGAGACAGATTGTCCGCTTAAAGGGGTCCAGTGACCACGATCCTCAGTAATGAGGGACCGACTGAAGAAGAAGAAAGTTCTAACAGTGCATTAGTAATTTTTGGCGGGTTTTAACATTTTAATGTCATTCGATGGAGATTGCTCACGCGCTTTAATTTGACCAATCAGACAGAAGATAGCTGACCCGACTGATTTTAATTCCTTTTTCCAAATATAAAAAACATCAAGGGTTGCTAACAAATATTTATAGTTTCATTACTCTACTGTGAAGCAGACTTTTTTGACTTGTGCACTGTTAGAAATTCACAGACGATTTGAGACAATCCAGCAAATGAGACTAAAGGCTCATAAACCAAAACGTAAACTCCACCTCAACTCGAACTCCATCGGAGGTTGTCATAAATTGAAGTTTTCGTGCTCGAGAGATGAGTATTAGCGTGCGCGTTTAAGCTTTTGCTTGCTCATCTCTCGAGTCCGAAAATGTCAATTACCTAGACAAGCTTTCATTGACATTTTCGTGCTCATGTTGGAGTTCGAGTTGAGTTGGACTTTACGTTTTGGAATATGGGCCTTAGTCTGAACCGCACCCAACTCGCACTGGGTGCTTGATGGATAAATGATACTCCATTTCGCCAAATTATATTTACAGTAGCCTACTTGGGGGTATGTAATCAATAGTATTTTACTGAAAAAAAATCTAAGTAGTCCGTCAGACAGATTTTCAAAAAATATTGGACACGTATTTTTTCTTATTTCATGTAAACAAAAAATGAATGCGTTGAAAATACGAGTGACGTCATTATGATGGTACAATTTTTACCAGCAACGTGACGTTACAGGTGTTTTCGACCTGACGTCATCGTCTTTATTTATTTTTTATTCTTTCTCTGTTAAAAGTAATGTTACGCGCCAGAATTAATGCCGGGTACATAAAGATAAAAGTTACTACTAGCGCCATCTAGTATCGAGTAGCAGAACTAGTAGAGTCAAGATCCTTCTAGACTTTTCTATGCTAGAACATTCTAGAGTTTTCGATGTCTGGTTGGTCCGGACCGGTATGTACTCGAACTTTCTAGATGTTTCTATACTAGAAGGTTCTGGAATTATCTACCGACCTATATAAGGCCCGCATAGCCTGCGACCGAGTCAGTATTGATTTTGCGATACAAGCGACAACTTCGAGAGCGAACTTCGACTGCGAATTAAAGTGATCAGTAGTGCAATTGTGATTTATAATTAGTGAGTTTAAGTTGTAATTAGTGTTGATTAATTAAAGTGTCATTTTGGTTATTTTATCGGCTGTTTTTATTGTCACGAACCCTAAGCTCGTAACAGTATCACTATTCCTGAGTGCCCACGATTCTTATTGAATACCCTATTGAGTTAAGCCACGAGAAAAAGCAAGGTATTAAATGTGTTCAAACCTTTATGTCTGCGGACAAAATCGGGGCTCCTTAGTTCATCGTCTGAATTGTTAAACGCCCTCTTGTACAACTGCTTTGGTGTTAATGGACCTGTAAATTAAATAACTGTTTATGTACAAGGTATTACAGAAGTGTTTGGTCATATCATATTTAAGGGTGCGTTGCATGGGCCTACGCCCATGCCGCCCATATATATATTTTTTTACATCATTTTTTACTTTCAAAAATGCCACATAAAACGACAAGGGTTGGCGTAGTTTTTTTGTTATAGAAAAATGGAAAGTACTTTAAACGTTTAGTGAAATTCCAATAGAACTTTAAAAAAGTACTTAATTAACTCATACGTTGAAAACAACGATCAAAACAATATAATCTAGGATTTTTTTTGCTCTCCCATACCCCGCCCCCCCCCTCCCCCCCTATATACAATCCTAGCTACGCCCTCGGAGCGTTGTAAGCTGCTATACAATATGTAACAGAATAAACGCAATACCTCTTAAGTGTTCATTGTAGGTACATACACATCATTATGAACAACTTTTACTACGGGACGAACCTCGAAATCGCCAAAAAAAAAAGCGGATCAGAGGCCTGAGACAAAAAACTTTTCTGTAGCGTTAACGTCAGACGCTCACGAAAAAATGTATGGAAATGACATTAGGTGATGACGTTTCCTTTCCACATCTAATGTCATTCCCATACATTTTGTCGTCAGCGTCTGACTTTAACGCTACAGAAAAGTTATTTGTCTAGGCTTCCCAGTACATTTTGTCGAGTTATCCGCACAGAAATGTATAGAGCAATCGATTTTTTTTCGCGATTTTAGTGTTGGTCCCATAGTGAAAGCTGTTCATAATGAAGAATACAATAACTCCTTTTCCTCTTAAAAAAAAAACAACCCCACAATAGAAATTACTCCTGTATCGTGGGTGCGTTTACAAACATACAAACTCACATACAGAAACAGCCAGAAGCCTTAAGAGCGTTTACGCGGTACGGCTTTTCATACAAACTTTCAAATCATTATTCTTCAAAATGAATGAACCGATTTTAACGATACTTGGTATGCATACGCTAGATATTCATGTCTAAATAGTTATCAGAAAACATTTTTGAAAAAGATTTCAGAGGGATAGACAGAGCGATTTTAAGTTTTCTATAGAAAGTGAAAAACCTCTATATCCTTCCCCCTGAACTCTTTTTCAAAAATGTTTTGATAACTATTTAGACCTGGATATCTAGCGTATGCATACCAAGTTTCGTTGAAATCGGTTCATTCATTTTGAAGAATAAGGACTTGGAAGTTTCTATGAAATGACATACGGTGTACACGCTCTTAAGAGGTATTGCGTTTATTCTGTTAAACATTGTAGAGTAAAGAATATGAAAAAAAAAATAGACTTTCAAAAACGACTAAAGAGTAAAAAAAAACATTTTTCAAGCATCCTGATGCAGTCGGTGGTATCAAATCTGTGATTGAACTAAAATGCACACCACTAACTGCATCAGATAGCTTGAAAAGTTTTTTTTTCGCTCAAGCACCGGCAACACACCGGTGTGCGCCGAATTAATCGCGAACTTAGTGTTTATTTACCAATTACATAAGATTTATTTTTTATTTGGGAATTTTCACATGTCGGGGCGGAAGCGGTTAACTTTTACTCGTCTTTTGAGGATTTTTTGTTAGAAAACAAACGAAAAGTGTTTGATATTATTTCCTAATTATATAGCAGTTATCAGAACACCACCTTTGAATATGATCATGCCCTTCTGGAAGACCCTGTATTTATTGTTTAAGTATATATACTCGTATTTTTTAAAGGTCTTAAGAAGGACAGACCAGAGGGATAATCTCGTATTCGTCCGCATTCACATGGCAGTCGCAAACAGCCATATATATAAAAGTACTCTGTGTAAACAGCCAAAAACATCTCGTATTTCATACATTTTGTAATGTTTTTGACATTGGTTGAGATGATTTTGCTATTTGAATTTGAAAGTTTTTTTATGTACGAGAAAACTTTTGATGGATAAACTATTATTTTTCTTTTCTTTCTTGTTTTCTAGAAAATTGTTGCTCCACACTAGGAATTTCTCCTGAATTGCACCTCGCATGACACAGGAGAAATTAAAATTTTACAAATATATAAACTCACATACACAAACAGCCAGACCCGGAACAACTATCTGTAGGCCCTACACATATTTGTTCCGTGCGGGAATCGAACCCTCGACACGCAGTGCAGCAGTCAATCGCTTCACCACTACGTCACGGCTGTCAAAACTCCTTGAATGATGTTGTCATTGGCCATTTTTTATCCTGATTAATGTGACATTATTGACGTATAAGCCACGGGAGAAACGCACGGGAAAAAAGCTCGATTCGTATTATTTATTTGAATTTTAGTAGGCAGATAATAATATATTCAAACCTTCATGTCTTCGACCAGAACCAGGGTTCCTCAGTTCTTCGACAGAAATCTCCAACGCCTTATTTATGTACGACTGCTTCGGCACCAAGTGACCTGCAACTCAGGAGAACCAAGGTTACCAACATTGCCCATAAAACAAAAACTTAAGTGGCAGTGGGAAAACTGGAAGATGCAACGCTGGTAGACACAGATATAGATAGATATAGATAACGCAAGTATCACGATCTGTATGAAAACCAAGCGTGCCATTTTTTGACTACCTACCTATATGATGACAACAGAAAAACTATTAAGTGATGGCAAAATCAAATCGATTTAAAGACGCCGCCACGTGTAGCATCTAACTGACATAACCACCTTACTGATACCTAACTGACGTCCGACTAGCGTACCTACACCGATGCAGACTGAGCGCGAAAGTGGTGACTTACGATTTTTGTACGTAAGCTGGGCACCGAAACGGGCATGCTAAGTAGTTGCTCTTGCGTTATCTATGTCTATCTATAATATCTGGTAGTAGATCTCCCACAAAGTGGAATGATGATCTGATGAAAGGCGCGGAATCTGATGAAAGCGAGTAGCACAAGACCGCATCGATATGACGGCGCTTCGGGGAGGCCTATGTCTAGCAAATGATGTCTTTCGGCTGAAATAAGCATGCGTGCGTCTCATACGCATAAAACGTTTCGGTTTTACTTTCGTTGTGCGTATAGCTAAGGAGTATATTTGCCGGCCGTAGTCTGTGTTTTCTTTGATAGCTACAAGCTGAGAGTCTTTAAGTCAAGAGTGAGGTTAATTCTAGGCAACAGTGCTCCATCGTCGATCACTTCATCGCTTTCCGTCAGGTGAGATTGTGGTCAAAGGTGAGTCCATCAATCATAATTTTAAAAAACTATGTTGAGTTGCTAACCTTCCCTACGAGTTCCATGCCTTCGGTCAAAATCAGGGCTCCTAATTTCATCGTCTGAATTTTCTATCGTATTATGCCTGTACGACTGTTTTGGTACACCTGTAAAAAGAAAAAAAACAAATTATTTTAAAAATCTGACCACGTGACATTTCAGTAGCATATGTCAATCCTGGGAAACACCTGGATCAGTGACCAGAGCATGACCTACTGTGGAGTGCCCCAAGTGCCATACACTTGCATCATCAAGGACTCAATGAACGCCATAGGCGATTCTAAAGACTGGGCCATCTACTGGGCCTAGAATATATAAGGGTCCATCCAAGGGACCATCGACTCGAAAAATACTACCGATGACGTTATTACCTTGTTCCACGAGACCTACAGGGGAAATAGCACATTATGCAAACAACGAACACCTTTCTTTCGTCATCCCTGTCCGTTACCAGATTGACTATGCTCTTAATTTTTTATCGAAACTAATAAAAGTTTCTGTTTGATAGCATACTCGTATGTGGGGGGTAATGAAGGTCCGGGAGGAATTACTGATCCATCTATCTAGCTTATTTTGTCCCACTGCTAGGCATAGGCCTCCCTCTTTGTTTTCATCACAACTTTGCTAGTACGGACCAGTATTTTCGGTTGGAACCAAGCTTCTCCCGCCTACTTCGCCTTGGGCTGAAGCGATGTCGTCTGGCATTTAATGAGACCCTTTGCTGGTTATTTTTGCCCATTTCTCGTTTGACATGCGGCAGCCATGACCGGCCCCGACCCACTTAAGCTTAGCGGCTTTTTGGGTAACGTTCATGATTTAAATTTGGCACACATCTATGTGTTCCTTACACAGTCCGAGTGACGGACCTCTACAGGCCGAGAGGTACTGATCCGTTTACAATTTACAATTTATCGAAATAAATAAGGAGCTCTTAAACAAATTTAAGCAAGAAAAAAACTCACCAGCATGGCATTTATAAGCATTCTTGTCTGGCATGTGTGGCGCCGATGGATCTGAAAAGATATGAAACTAGGAAGTGAAAATAGAAATGCAACACCAAGAGATAATGATGGTGATGTAGATTTAAAAAATGCTTAAGGAATTAAGTCCGCCCTTGTACAGTAATTTTGACTTTTGCATAAATATTTTGATCACCACCGTCATGAATGCCTTAAAGTCGTCACGCCAGCGTTTCCTGGACTGTCATCGGCGACGACGCCCATCTTCTGGCACCGACGACTCTGGCCCATCTATCCTGATATATTCTAGATTTGAGAAAAAATAATTCTAAAACTAGTATTTTAATACTCACAATGATGGTGGCGTTTTGGTCTAGGTGACACTGGAGATTGTGGCACTGGTAATGCGGGCTCTGTAACAGGTAATTAATTATTGAATTATCAAATCAAATAATCATGAATCATTATAGTTATTAAATGGCAACAGCTAGGCGGAAGTGAATACTGAATTAACGGCTATTGCATGAGTTTAGGAACAGCCGGTCAATTCTGTCGACATCTCACGGTGTTCACCTAGGCGGAGTGAACGACAAACGAAAATACAGAATCGCACTGCTGTAAACATGTCGAAGTGAACACTCGGGCGTGGTGCACAACGGGTGAGTTGTCAAACCATACAAATAAGATGGAATGACAGCTCAGATGTCGTTCACTCCGCCTAGGTGTACACCGTGAGATGTCGACAGAATCGACCGGCAGTAGTCCTCACGTCAGTGATAACAAAACCAATATAAAAGTAGGCCTCTTATTTTCTCGAAAGTCCAGACACCATGCTAGGCAAGTTCAAGATCAAAGTGTTATTGTAGCAGCATCTATACTGCCACATACGAATTATAGTGAAAAACGTCACAGAAATCCTACATCGCAGTATCAAAGTTCTCCGCGCTACTTGAATATATACAACCACCCAACAAAAACCATTGGGCAGCTATCCACCAGACAACACCCTTCTGGTCGGACGATCACCAAAGTGCGGTCGACTGTACATTTTGGTGAACATAAATGAATAGCTCGCGTAGACGATGATTTTTCTAGTAAAATTCATCATTATAAAGTTTTTCACTTGTAAAGGTCTTCAAATATGTAAATATTCGAGGTCTTATTCGAAGGCAGAAGCATTCGACATCTAGGTACGCTATGGATCGCGACTCTCGAGCTTATTTCCCGCTATTTGGGACCCACATAGAAATATTGTTCCTCAGTCTGAGTGTTACACCCATAATTAGGAAAAAACAGCATGTTGCAATGTAAAATTTTGTTATCAAAAGTAGGGTACCACAAGGTTGCATACTTAGCCCTTAACTACTTAATTAAATATATTTGGACACATTTTGAACTGACCGTCCTTTGTAAACTCGTCAGGAGGCAAAGGCAGCGGTGGACGATCTGCTATGTTCCTTTCAGGTTCTGTAACAATAAAAGTATTGGAATTATTCTTATTTATTATTGGAATTATTCTTATTCTTCTTTGTTATATTTTATTTTTAGCCTGTTCTGTCCCACTGTATGACAAAACCTAGCATTCTTCCTTCCATTCCTGGTATTCGATGAAGGAAATCATTGAAAAGAACCAAAAAAGAAAAACATGTGACAACCACCAGCCTCCTCAATGTGAATTATCCACTCTCTCTTACTGAGAGAAAACTTGTGTCCCAGCAGTGGAAACGTTGGCTTACTTTGGATTGCCTAACTATGAGTAGTTTGTATAATTTCAAAATACGGTGGCATGTACAGGGTGTGTTACTTACTTGCTTCGCGTTTCACTTTGGGTGACTTTGGTGTTATTGGATCTGCAAAAAGCATATTGGTCATATTCACGTTGTTTTCCAACATTAAAGTTACTAGAATTCAATAGTAAGAGCGTTTGCGCACTGCATCCAATCCGATTCCGAGAAATAACAAAATGTTCTAAATTCGTACAGAATCCGAATTCCTTCCTACATATTTTATGCGGTGTAGAGCCGACCTCTTGCATCAGGCCCTCTTTAGAAGTTTAGGGACTGATTCGCACATTATGATGATTGATGAGACAAACACTAATAATTCGAATCTTAAGGCAAACAGTAGTAGGATGGCTGACAGCCTGCTGTCGGCGTTTTAAGGAATTATGTAAAAAGTAATTGAATTATTATGAATATTACTATGCCTGCTCGCAAATAAGACTACTATTTAATGGTACCACGCCCCAATCTCGACAACATTATGGACAGTTCAGACCATTCGTAATTTGTAAAGCACGGATTGAATGCAGCAATGCATCTCAATTTGGTGAAGATCTGATGAAGGATTTCGGAGGTAGGCAACAGATCTCTTCAATAAACGATAGCAAATCTACCGGGATTGCTGAGAACACATGTCTGTTTATTGTTTACACCAGTTCATAAACTAAACATCACGCCGATACGCTGCGAAGGTGTACGCAGATGCAGACAAATCAACCTGAATTTTCATGTTTTCAGGTTTATCTATTCGGGCATCCTTAACTTTATTGTTTATTAACCGATCTTGATGATTCTTCTTGCGTTGGGTTTAGTTATAGCTACATGTATTGCATTTGCATTGGACGTTGAACTTTAAAGATAAACCAGTGACCTCCTCAACTCAAAATCAATAAAATCTAGTAAAGTGGCATATTTTCAGGTTTATGTCAATCCCAAAGCAAAGTAGATATTTAACTATGAGCTGGTCTGGACTTAGACTACGAAAGCACACAAGGTAACTCCTTAACGGCAAATAGCGCAACCACTCAATATGGGAACAATGTCAATTTAGTTATGGGGTATCAACACTAAAAAGTGAAAAATAAAACATCTTTTTCACAAAAAAATACAACCGACTTCCAAAAAAAACACAACCAGATAAAAAATAACTTTAATTTCGGAAGTCGGTGTCTAAAAACGAAAATACAACCAAAAACACCGACTTCTGAAATTTGTTATTTTACACTTTGGAGTGTTTTTTTGGAAGTCGGTTGTATTTTTTTGTAAAAAAAAGTTTCTTTTTTGTCTAATTTAGTCTAATAATTGGTATTTATTACCTTCGTCATTATTTTTGTTTGATTTGCAACCTGAAAGATACAAATATTTACTTGAGGTTTCATCACTATTATTAGATTTAGTGACATTTATAACAGTCATAAGTTATAATTGATAAGTGCTATTCTGTAATATTCACAGCTCACCTCACTCAAGTGAGCGCACAAAATTAAAACGTGAATTCATTTATTTTTAAAGCAAATCATCGCGGACGTACAACGAGACACCGTCCGAATTTCGAAGTGATGTATAGAGAATAACACTTTTACAATATTCATGTCGAATTTCATGATGTGGCCGAGGATAGGTAAGGTTTGAGGATGCCATTTCCACCATCACCACTTCATGAAATGGACAATTTATGATATGGCTACAATTAATAAACTGCAATTAAATATTTACGTACCTCTAATAATAATAAATGATGTTTGAGCCAGCATAAGTGCCCCGATGATAGCTAATACTATAATTAACCATATGTTGGCCTTCCCTAAAAAAACAATAACGGAATATGAATCCAGTTAAGCACAGGAAAAAATCGAAGTTAAGGTAAAGGTTTTTAACGATTAACCTTTTTTTATGGACGGGTAATCATCAAATAACTTCTTTCGCTCTGGGTGGAGCGGAAGGGAGTGTCAGACTCTTACTGATTAAAACCCATCCGTATTCCTCCCCTGCCCTTTACGTTCCAGGGCTACGGTGGCTCTTTCGAACCAATTCCGCAACCCTGGCAGGTAACGATAATCCTGCGTTCATATCATAAGCCGGTGGAGCAGACCGGACAATAAGTAGAGACCGTGTATCGGCTAACAATGAATAAGTTACTTTTAGGCCAGCGTGCCATTACTTTCCATCAGCTGAGATTGAGGTCAAACACGAGCCTTACAATCATCATCATCAGCCGAAAGACGTCCACTGCAGGACATAGGCCATTATCGCCACGCTTGGCAGGCGGCCAACCCGTCTTCCAAGCAGTGTCGCTGTAGCAATGTACCTACAGAGAATGCTGTTGGTCATTCTCTGATAAGTCCCTTAGTTGCCTCTTAGGACACCCACGGCAACAGATATGACAGCCTTTCAATATTAAAAAAAAACATTACGAGGGGAAAATCTGACTCGGGGGGATCGTGGATTGTGTTAGTCACTCCATGATAAATACTGGTCCCAGCTGTATCCATTTAGACTGGAAGCCTACCCTGGGGAGAGGCTGGCCAGATTGATTGATTGAAAGCTTAGGATAAGACGCCCCGGGCGTCGGGGATCGCAGGGCGTGTTGTCATTCATTCTTAGTTCGGGTTCGGGACTAATCGTAATAGTCCGTAGGTGATACGGAGTAGAAAACGCCTGACACTAAGGCCGAAACTACGGACTTTGGGCTTAGAGAGTAGACCCGCTGGGCCGGGTCGACGGTGCGTTATTTCAGTTGGTCAGCATAGTAGACGGGGCCTGTTAGGGCGAGAGCCTGCCATGGTTGCGGATTTTGTTCTAAAGAGCCACCGCGGCCCTAGAACGCAACAGGGACACAACTAGGAAGAGCACAGATGGGTTTTAGTCAAGAGTCTGCGCATCTCATTCGCAATCTGTCAGAAATGTAGGGAAATTGAGGCTTTTTCGACAGATTCAAAGTCAAAGTCAAAGTCAAAGCATTTATTTCAATTAAACCATTTACAGACACTTTTGGATTGTCAAGGTCGGTCATTCAAAGAGGTGAAGCTATTTGCACGTTCCAAAGCGTAGATCTCTATGGAGCAGAACGTACAAGAAACTCCATGGACACTCTTTTGAATCAATTAATTATTACAAAGTTGTGGTTACATTGTTCTTGTTGAAATTATTCATAGATATGTGAGAACGATGTAAAAAGACGTACACGACAGAAGCAAAAAAGGAACAATTCAAAATACTAACAAATTAAAACAAACCGTGGCAGTTGAGAGATGACCAGTCCCAGCTGACGGAGCCAAATGATGAATGAAACACAAACTGCACCATCAGAGAGACTTGAGTGAGCATGACACTCCCAACAGCCAGGGCACATTAAATTCTTACCCAAAAATGATAGTTGTGTTATTGAGAATGAGATGCGAATGCGAACGCTACTTAAAAGTTTGTAGAATTGGCTCTCTGGTTTCGATACTAACGTGTATCAGATTAAACGCAATGCCTGAATAGGCAGTCACTGTACTCATCATCATATCAGCCGAAAGACGTCCACAGCTGGACATAGGCCTCCCCCAAGTGTCGCCACAACAACCGGTCCTGTGCGTCTCGCATCCATCGGTTACCCGCGACCCTCACCAGGTCATCGGTCCACCTTGTGGGAGGCCTTCCAACGCTGCGTCTTCCGGTACGCGGTCGCCACTCCAAAACTTTTCGGCCCCATCGACCATCTGTTCTGCGAGCAATGTGCCCTGCCCACTGCCACTTCAATTTGGCGATCCTTCGGGCTATGTCGATCCGTCGGGCGGATATCATCATTCCTGATTCGATCACGCAAGGAAACTCCGAGCATTGCCCTCTCCATTGCCCTTTGGGTGACTTTAAGCCTTCTGATGAGGCCCATTGTGAGCGACCACGTTTTGACTGTACTCATTATTATGAACAAATTACACATTGGGGCCATTTTGTCGAATTATGCACACATAAATGTATGGGGTAATCGATCGTATTATTGCGCTTTAAGGGTTGGTCCCTTGGTAAAAGTTGTTCGTAATGATGACTATTCCCCCATTTCAAGTTTTGCGATTATCTATGTAACACGTTGTACAATGAATGCTTTAAAATGAACTACAAACTTACCTACGCTTTCGTCTGAGGGTAGTGCACGTGCTGTAAACAGAAAAACTAGATAATGTAGTTTTGAGATAAATGTGGCGATGGATGGATTGAAGTGGATGGCCAAATACGAAACTGAGGAATAGCGAAAAATTCACAAAGAAGTCTTCTTAAGCATCAACTGTATCGTTGGATTAAAAAAAAAAAACAATGTTTCTAGCATGGAATCGAGACCGTTGATTTTTTTAAATAGAACACGCTATTATTACACCATCCGATATTGTCGCTAATAAGGATCTAATTCTGTAAAGTAAAGACATCCAGTCTCCAGAGCCACATATAAAATAGATGTTAGTGTACATTGAATGATTTGATCCATTTTCTCCAAAATATAAATATCCATTTCATTAGGGAAACATATTTTTTTCCCTAATGACATATGCACAGCGTAACGTCCATAGTGAAAATTATCTATTAATAATTGGAATTTCATTTGGCACAGGTTTCGTTACTGGCCGCTGATAGGACAAAAAGTCCATTGTTCTTTGGCCCAAAACAGCAATATGAAATAGTGGAAAGTCTTTCCGAAATATCGCTGAAACGAATTAATTTTGTCGTTAATGAATGAAAAATAACTGTCTTCCAATATTGGTGAACCTAGGAGGTGGCGAGGTGCAGAGAACACTTTTCTTAAAAGTAATAATACATAAATAAGGTTTTGAGCTATTTTAGTTTTCGTAAAAACCTGGCTCGACACTCCTTTAAATGTTTTTACTATATCGTATTTGGCCATTCACGCCCACTTAAAAATTCACTTTCTAAAGATATGAAATAATTAAGTGTTAAAAAATCAACTGCAAAAATTTTGCGTTGCATGCTCCGTAGTCTAAATAAACAACGAATCACAAAAAAAAACTTGAGAGGTGTCAAGGGACACCCGGATGGAACGAAGTTCCTTTCCAATAAAATTTATACACTACACATTCTTATTAATAAAAAGCAACTCGTCTAAAAGTTTCAGTAGCAGTCACTGAAGTGCACCTCAGGTCAAGAGGCAAGATTCATTAGGATTAAAATTCACTATCGGCGACCTCGAAAACCATTAAAATGACATCCATGACGAAAAGTTATCAAAACTCGTGGGCGCCATCTTGCATTTCGATTTTGACCCGGTAATCGTTATTAGCGACCCCGAAAACCATGAAAATGACACCCATTATGAAAAGTTGTCAAATCTCATGGGCGCCATCTTGGATTTCGATTTTGACCCGGTAATCGTTATTAGCGACCCCGAAAACCATGAAAATGACACCCATGATGAAAAGTTGTGAGAACTCGTGGGCGCCATCTTGGATTTCGATTTTGACCCGGTAATCGTTATTAGCGACCCTGAAAACTATGAAAATGACACCCATGATGAAAAGTTGTCAAATCCCATGGGCGCCATTTTGGATTTTGATTTTGACCCGGTAATCGTTATTAGCGACCCCGAAAACCATGAAAATGACACCCATGATGAAAAGTTGTCAAATCTCGTGGGCGCCATCTTGGATTTCGATTTTGACCCGGTGATCGTTATTAGCGACCCTGAAAACTATGAAAATGACACCCATGATGAAAAGTTGTTGTTGTTGTTGTTGTGTGTTGTGTTGTGTTGTTGTTGTTGTTGTTGTGAGTTGTGTTGTTGTTGTTGTTGTTGTTTTATTATTAACAAATATCTTGCTTTCTATAAGACAGAAAGAGACAGACAGACAGAGAAACATGCGACGCCGCACAGCTTACAATAGCTTACTATAGCAAAAAGTGTCGTGACAACTTTTCATAAGATTTTTTTCCATCTAGCCCCCTTTCACAACGCGCGATAAGGAACTTCGTTCCAAAAATACGATTTTATTTTGTCACCCTTAAAATTATTTTGCAAAATATGCGCATAATCAGTAAATTTTGTACGTAGTGAAAATATTGCATATTATTTAAACGGATTGTTTTACATAATTTTTTTGTTCGTGATTAATTTTTATTTCTTTCAGTTGATTTTTTAACACTTACTATATTTTAAATGAAGTATAACGTTTAACTCATTGTACACGTAAAGTTTAGGAATTTTTATTTCGGTTTTTAATTTTCTATGCATCAGTTCAATAACTACTTTTACTTTCTTTTATTATTTTCTTTCATTGATGCAATAACCATTGAACACACAATTATTTCGAAATAATTTTCGTTGAAATAACTAGTCCTTAGATTCCCAAGTTAGTCAGCTACTTACCTTCTGTTTTATCAGTTCCAGGAGTAGCAGAGGTTTTCAAAACTGAATTTTCTGTAAAAAAAAAAGTAATTTAAATCAGAAGAAAGTCTTCATAACTTGTGCTGATCCTCGAACAACCACAATGTCCTAGTTCAAAGTCAAAGTATTTATTTCAAATAAACCATTTACAGGTACCTACTTTTGAATTGTCAAAGTCAGTCAGTCAAAAACATTAAGCTATTTGCACGTTCCAAAGTGTAGATCCTATCTCTATGGAGAAGAACGTACAAGAAACTCCACGGACACTATAAAAACCATTTTATGTTGTACAAAAATCATATTTAAAGGGTTCACGGTCTAGTATAGGAGCTCGTGGGTAAATATAAAAGCCGCATGAACCAAACTTCGAGGTTAAGCTACGCTTTTGAATGGGTAATCATCCATTACAACCCTACCCTCATCGCTCAAAACTGGGAGTCTACTCTCTAAGCCCGAAGTCCGTAGTTTCGGCCTTAGTGTCGGGCGTTTTCTACTCCGTATCACCTACGGACTTAGGTAGGTATGATTAGTCCCGAATCCGAACTTAGAAAGAATGACAACACGATTTGTCTTCTTAGTTCGGGTTCGGGAAAACGCCCGACACTAAGGCCGAAACTACGGACTTCGGGCTAAAAGAGTAGACCCCTTTTGTGCTGTTTCTTGTGTGTAACCTACCTTCTTCTGATTTGTTTATATTGTGCTTGTTATGCTAAAACGATGTTTGTTAAGTCGGTTTTTATCCACTCTTAGGATTCCGACATAACTTCGTCTTCCCTAGAAGAGTATATCTGTCGCAGCCAATTAGCTTAACTACCTAGCCGTTTAATTGGTAGCCTAGCGTTTTCATTTAAATTCATCGATTTTTCAGCGAGCTAAGTAACATCTTTTTTTCAAAATTGTTTGATGACTTGCCCATGTCACATTATTTATCAGTTTATTTATTTACTAGCTGTGCCCGCGACTTCGTACGCGCGTGCATTTCGTATTTAGGAAGATATTAAGTACAGAAACTCACAAAATGTATGTAGGTACTCATCATGATTATGACATGACTTACAAAATTACGAAGAACGAACGAACATTAACACTTAAAAAATTTCTTCGTAAACAATATTTCTTGTTATGTGATATTCATCAGTAAGTATAAACAGGCTTTGCGCGCTGCTTACTTGCGACAAAGCGACATACAGCCTGACCGTGCGAGATACAGGACTTCCGCAGATCCACACCAACACGACTAATAGTTTGTCCCTGAGCTTGTTTAATGGTCATGCCGAAACTATCAGAAGAGAAGTCTCCGCAGAGGACATGGTGGAGTATACGGTGGTGGTCTGCCCTGCTTGGGCGGAGCATTACCGTGTCCTCGTCGATCGTCGAGGCGATTGGCCGCGGCGACCTCTCGCTACCGGTCCTGGTTCACTCCATGGTCCGGAGAAGAATATAAGAATGACTGTCAGCACAATTTGACAGTTATTCCTAGTTCGGGTTCGGGACTAATCGTAAGTCCGTAGGTGATAGGGAGTAGAAAACGCCCGACACTTAGGCCGAAACTACGGACTTCGGGCTTAGAGAGTAGACCCCCTCAGCCGCCGCAACAGAAAAAGACGCCCCGGGCGTCGGTAGTCACAGGGCAATTCCTAGCCGCCGTAAGCGCGGGCCTGCAGACGGCGAGCGTAGGTTGGCTCACTGTCCGAACACAACCAGGTTGCGGAATTTGTTCGAAAAGTCACCGCGGCCCTGGAACGTAAAAGGTATAAGGAAGAATACGGATGTGTTTTAGTCAGCAAGAGTTTATCACTCTCTTCCGCTCCACCCAATGCGGAAGAAGCCATTTGATGATTTCCCATCCATAAAAAACCCACAACGGATAGAGTAGAGTAGAGACTACGTTGTCCTGACTAAGTGTGCAAGCCTAGTTCGCCCAAATGTACAAAAGCCACCAGTGTGCTTCACAGGTTGAGCGGAGAGACGACCGATAATATTCAACCCGCAAGGGAGTGATAATCTGAGATTAAAGTCAGTTCAATCACTTAGCACTCAAAAACCTATATTTACCACCTGTATACATATGTACCTACATTATGGATAGCAATAAACGATTTGATTTGAAACCTGCACCTCACCGTTCCGATGATTTTTTCACATCGGAAAGTCATGGCCAGGATGACGTAGCCGACTGATTCCTCGGCATCGAAGCAATGATCCGTAATAATAATCCCTGTTATTACGGAGGTAATTTTTACTTAGGCTGAGAAGTCATTTAGTTAGTCGCGTTTATAGACTTGTCATTGCCATTTTTCACTGCAATCTGTAACCCGTGACCATTTGTTGTCATGAAGTTCAGTTGTTCTCTGGCGAATTCATGTACGAAACTGTGAGAAAGAAAGAAAGAAGGAGGAGCGGGTACGGGTCCAGCACTACCATCTCGGAACCTCTCTTCGCGAGTTCTTCTGTGGCGTCATTGCCTGGGAACCACAGTTCCCCTTGAAGCGCTGGAGTGTGAAACCCGCTACTGATGATTTCTGGCCTTAGGCTGGTCACAACGAATCACCAGCTGACTGGCAATTGAACTAGTTTGTTTCAAAATAAACAGAAAATAATGAGGAATGAGGGAGATCCTGGGAAAGAAATCCAAGAGGTGAAAGGCTCACCGAGTCGAAGCTCCAAAGTCTTGAGCATCGATGCCGAGTTGCTAGTCTGTCGGTTTTCTATCAGTTGCATTTTGGGGAGTGTACGACGGAATTGCATAGTTTAATTCCGCCAACCTCGTTCCATCATCGAACCACAAGACGTACGGCGGTACGCCACTGGTACACGGTGGACCTCACACCCCCATGAAAGAAACGTTTTGGAAACACATTCATTGTGCGTACAGCTAAGGAGTGGAATTCCCTGACTGAGTCCGTATTTCCTGATAGTTACAGCCTGTATGGGAGTTTTATCAAGAGTGAGTAGGTTACTTCTAGGCAAGCGTGCTCCATCTTCGATCACATCATCGTTTACCATCAGGTGAGATAGTGGTCAAACGCGTTCCTATCAATAGTAAAAAAATGAAAACAAAGTTAGTGGAGTAAGTACAGTTTCACTCAACAGATGGCATTGGAAGTATCACCCATAGTTACTATGCATGTAGATAATAAGTTGATTTCTTCTAGATTGCCACAATTCCTATCAAGTTTGTATGTGAATGTTATCTACATTGGTTTTGTATTTTTTAACGTGATGCGAACAAAACAGAATACATATTCATACAGAAAATAGGTTCTGCTTGCAAAATACAGCAATAACATATTATTAATATTTGAAGATATTAGGTTTGGTAGGAATAAAAAAATAAGGAAATAAAAAAGATCAAAATAATTCAAAAACAATTACAACTTTAGTGAGATTCGAACCCACACCTAGTCTTTCAAGAGGCAGGCTTTAAACCAACGGACTATGAGATCTGTTGACAATTGTTTAAAATAGCCGATCTTATATGTCAAGGCTTATAGCTGCTTAGCTCCCCGAAAGGGTTCCACATCAGGTGCTCTAGACCTTCATTTTTTATGTCGACAGAAAGTACTCATCATGTTAACCAACTATTCCTAAAGCGCTATATTAATATCTCTTATAGATTAGCCGGGCTGCTAACGTTCCACGTCTTGTGTTCAGATCTTTAAAATAAATTATAGCCTATATGTTAGCGAGGACTAATAGCTATACAACAAAAAAAGTTTCATCAAAATCCGTCCAGTGGTTTTGGCGTGAAAGACGAACAACAGACAGACAGACAGACAGACAGACAAAAAATAAAAAAAACATATTTTCGGCTTCTACTGCTTATATGAAGCACCCTCGGAGTATTTTTTTTTTTATATATTCAATGTACAGAATTGACCTCTTCTACAGTTTTATTATATGTATAGATATGTATAGATAGGTACACCAACGACGTATTCACTAGAAACATTGACATAGTTAAAACAATATAATATTATTATGTGCCTTGAGTTATGGTGAATTTGTCTCTTACAGGCATACACAGCATTTACATAAAAAATAGATTCATGAGTATGTGTTTTAACAAAATTTTATACTCTTAGTGCTGATACAAAAAAATCAAAACAAAGAAATAACATTGAGTAAAAAACAATAATTTTCACAAAATTTCTAGTGTTAGCCTACCGGCGTTCCTGTCTTCGGTACACAGCACTGAAAAGTTAACCAAAAGAATTTTAAATTCATCATTGGTTAACTGTGAAGTGCCGTGCTTGACCGATGCAGTGAGCGCCTGGAAAGTGGCTTGCCCGAACACGGCGTTGCCCGATAACCCATTTTCCCAAAGACAATGGGACGAGCCGCTCTGCAGGTTGGTACGGAATAACCTCATAAATACGTCCACCAATACTGCGGAGCGTGCCCGCCTGCTGGCTGTGGGTGAATGGGAGTCGGGTCTTTGGCTACAGGCCCTACCGTCACCCAACATAGGTACCATGCTGAGTGACGGTACTTTCCGGATCGCTACGTGTCTGCGTCTGGGTGCTCCTAGCGGAGCTCCACATCGTTGTCAATGCGGTGAAGCAGTCGACCGCCTCGGACACCATGGCCTGTCCTGCAGTAGGAGCGCTGGTCGGTTAGCGCGGCACGCCAGCATTAATGACATCATCCGTCGGGCTCTTGTCACCGCCGGGGTGCCAGCTGTTTTAGAACCTAATGGCTTGGCACGTGACGATGGGAAGAGGCCAGATGGGATGACAATAATGCCTTGGAAGGTGGGTAGGCCTTTGGTGTGGGATGCAACATGTGTCGACACCCTTGCGCCATCCCATCTTCTTAGCACGGCGGGCTGCGTTGGGGCGGCTGCTGCAGGTGCAGAAAATCTCAAACGGCGCAAATATAACAACCTTATTGGGAGTTACATATTTGAGCCGTTTGGGGTTGAAACACTAGGCCCATGGGGTCCGAGTGCTCACCGAGTCTTTCGGGACATCAGCAAACGACTTGTCGACTGTTCACGTGACCAGAGGGCTGGGCTTTTCTTTGGCCAAAGAATCAGCATTGCCATTCAACGTGGCAATGCTGCCAGTGTTCTGGGCACTTTTGTCATTGACAGCGATGTGGATGAGTTTTTTGATGCCCAATGATCAATTTGTTTTTTACACTTTTTGTATATAATTCGCAATTTTTAGTCTAGTTTGTATATAGTTAGGTTTAGTAGATAGAAAGTGTCATAAGGATAGAATATTTGATTTGTTAAATAATATTATTTAAATTTTTTCAAAGTAAGTAGGTATTTTACGTAAGTAGGTATCGATTATTCTGAAATATATATTATTGATATAGTTTTCATAATCAAAATTAGAATAAAATATCAAAAATTAAAACCAAAAATTAAAATTAAAATGAAAATAACAATTATTACAAGGAGTAAGATAAGAATTGAAATAAAAAATTAACAGTGACATTTAAATTCAACGTTCAAAACGGTACGACACGATAACGAGTGCATTGAGGGAACATTCCAAAATTGTCAAAGTGGTAGGCATAAGTGGAAAAAAACCAATAAATTAGAGGAAAAAATTAAAAAGTAATAAATTGGTTATGAAATTATGATTTGTCGCTAACTATTATAAGTTTTCTGCGAAATTGGGAAAATTGTGTCTGTAAAAATATCAATATTGTTACAGATATCTATTTTATTATAATTAGCCATTAATCGATTCAAGGGGGCATTGAGACCGAGGTCGGTTCTTGACGGGGACGGTGCAAAGGTACCTATTTATTTTGCGTAAATATCTAGTTACTGTACGCCTAGGTACATTCATTTCTGATAATAACTCAGGTACATCCGCCAGATTATGGATGATTTTGTAAAACAAGAGCTGATCAGAAGTGCTTCTACGTTGTTCAAGTGACAACATATTGAAGTGCTTGAGCCTCTGGGAATAATTAGCGTCGTGAGGGCAACTAGGGCATCTAAAGCGTAAGTACCTGGTGAAGGCCTTCCGTATACGCTCCATCCTGTTAATATGGACACGATATGTGGGATTCCAAACGGAAGATGCGTAGTCGAGTATGCTTCTGACAAGGGTGTAGTAAAGCGCTTTTAGTGTCGATGTGGACATTCACCGCATCTAAGTCTTTCTGAAGAAGAAGAATGTCACAGTCTGTTTTAATTTCCCTGTAAATTTTCAAATCATCTGCAAACATGGAATATTTGCCACTGCAAATATTCCATGTTTGCAGATGATTTGAAAATTTACAATTTTACATTTTCGTCAATGACATTGTTTATTCAATACGGCACTCCGTATTGAATAAACAATGTCATTGACGAAAATCAAAAAGAGAATCGGTCCCAGGTGAGATCCTTGTGGTACCCCGGAGGTGGAAAAGTAAAACGGTGACTCATAACCCCTCACAACCACTTTCTGTTTCCGCTCAAATAGGTATGAGGCAGACCACATGAGTAGTCGGCCGGAAATGCCAAACTGTTCGAGCTTTGTGACCATGATTGTGGTTAACCTTGTCAAAGGCACTGCTGAAATACATGTATAGATGGAGTCATCCTGTATGCGGGAGTTTAGAGATTTGCTAATATCATTAACGTAATGTACCAAATTAGTGGTAGTGGATTGGCGAGCACAGAAACCGTGCTGTTGGGGAGCCAACTGCGCTCTTATGTGCGATGTTAGTATGGGGCAGAAAAGCGCACAGCTTCGCAATGACGGAAAGAAGCGATATGGGACGACAGTTAGAAGAATCGTCGACTTCGCCTTACTCAAAAATGGGCACAACGTTAACAACTTTCCATTGCGAGGGGAACGTAGATGATTTCATTGACTTATTAAAAATCAACTTAAGCGGAAGAGTCAAGTTAGCTGCACATTTCTTGATAAACAATGGGGGTAAGCCATCAGGTCTCGGACACATGCAAGTGTCAAGTTTCCTTAATTCCTTCAACAAAACATCATGTCACTAATTAAACATCGCAGTTCAATGAAAAGTTAGGCTTTTAATGAAACGGCTGATTAAGCTAGTTAGCTGCGACATATCCATGAGGATTTCCCCACAAACAAAATATTTATAACATTGTTTAAACCCTTTTAATGTTTTCTCTAGTTTAAGTAAATTCGTAACTCCCACACATACCGAATTTCCCCCGTACCTCGTAACGACTGTCAAAGATGTACAAATGACAGCCGGGACCAACAATTGATGTAACGTGCTTTCCGAAGCACGGAACACACACATTTTTAGGTATACATACACGTTGATTGCCAGCTCAAAAAAAATCGAAATGTTTGTCCTATCCCAATGTAAACATCACGCTTCAGTCGGCTATACAGAATGACTAGTAATTGAGTGCGCTCCTTCAAATGCGATGTTCTATAGCTATTACGCAAAGATTTTGACCGCGATAACTTGGCGGCGAATTGTTTTGTTCTCGACGACTAAGAACGGGTAATTCATGAGAAAACACCGCACAAAAAAAAACAGAATGATGTTACTCACCAATCTTGACAATAGTACTGCATTTCCAGATTCCCAATTCTTTTTTAACCGACCAAGGATCGTCATTCTTTAACAATACGAATTCGAAATTCAAAGGACCGGCACTTATCTGGGGTTGTTGATGATGAATAAAAATCTGAAAAAACGTAGACATTAGATTGCTAAATCTATTTACCGGGTGATTGGAATTAAAGTGCGTTCCTTGAACCATTTCAAATGCGACTGAAGAACGCAAAATGTCGCAATGTGTGTGTGTGTTATGGTATGTATGAGTGTCGCTGAATGTGATTTCGTCAAGTATTTGAATTATTAAAATCATTTTATCAAGACAAACTCAGCGAATATTAATACCTATTCATTTATATATGAAAAAGAAAAAACGTCTGTTTTAAACCGACTTCAAAAAAAGGAGGAGGTTCTCAATTCAATTGTATTTTTTTTACATTTGATACCTCATATCTCCGTCATTTATGAACCGATTTGAAAAATTCTTGTTTTATGTGAAAAGGACATTGCCTGGCGCACTGCCGAACGCCTATATACTTCTCGATTTGATCTCGATCAAACTATGGAACCGATTATGATAAAGTTTCAATGGACCAATCGAAATTTTATCATTATTGTTTCAGTAGTTTGGTTTTTAAATCCAAATCTGGAAGCTGGAAAAATCATCTATATTTACGAAGTTGCATACTCTGCTTTCCTGTGATATCCCAGTGGTGATTTAGGTGTACTAATGGTACACCTAAAATCACCACACACAAATGTGAAAAATAAAAAAAAACCGACTTCCAAAGAAACACTACAAAATACAAAATAACTTTTATGACGACACGGTTGGCGCAGTGGTTGAGCGATCGGCTGCTGCGCTGCGTGTCGCGGGTTCGATTCCCGCACGGAACAAATATTTGTATGGCCTACAGATAGTTGTTCCGGGTCTGGAACCCACCCACGATACAGGAGAAATTCCTAGCGTGGGGCAATGTTTAAAAAAAAAAAACTTTTATTTCGAAAGTCGGTATTAAATTACGAAGAAACAACCAAAAACACCGACTTCCGAAATTAAGGTTATTTTGTACTGTGTTAGTGTTTTTTTTGGAAGTCGGTTTGTTGTAGCTATGAGATTGATTATTAAAAATTACCTAAGGGGGGGGTAACTTTGGGTATTTTTTCTATTCAGCAAAGTTAATCGAATCGTGTCCGCCAGATCCTTAAATAAGATAATTATATCTTTTTTTTCAGAATTTTTCAACACTGTTTTTTTATATTTCCCATGGATTTAAAAAACTAGTAAGTGCGGCCTCTGTCGGATCATAGCGCCATAATTAATAAATGTGATAAATCGACTATAAATGGGTTTTATCTACACTCACAAGTCACAACGTAATGTTCCAAATGCGAATTTAAAATAGTAGTTTATGCAACGACCATATAAAAAGGGTTATTAAAATACGAGTCTGGTTTGGTGATGCTATTATCACACTCGGCTACGCCTCGTGTGATAATAGCATCACACGAGTGTTTTAATACCTAATTATATGCCGTTGCATACACTATTTTATCTTCACTCATACAGTTGAAATAAAATAAGTGGAAAAATAGTTAATTCCAATATGGTGGATATTCTCATTGCGTATTCGAATGACTGCGCAGCGCGCTCAAACATAGACAAAGATAAAAGCTGGCACATTGACTTAAGTCAATGAGCCCGCGCCAAAAATTAAAAAGAAAAAGTGTGCTATAAAAATTAAAACGTTATTTTATGATGCAGTTGTTTAAAAATCGAAGGAAACTGTTGAACTGTAATGGTATTTTTTTTAAATTTTACCTATCCATGAAAAAAAAGTATGTCTTTATGCATTCGCTTTTAAACTCATATTTGGAACATTACGTTGTGAGTGTAGATAAAATACTTTAAAAACTAAACATGTATGTACTTTGTTTTCATAGATAGGTAAAATTAAAAAAAGAAACATTTACAGTGCTACTATTTCTTTCGATTTTCAAACAACTGCATCATAAAATAACTTTTTAATTTTTATAGCACACTTTTTAATTTATTTGCGCGTTTTTCATTACCGATTTTGATTCTCGTTCAAGCGTGCAAGCTTGATTGTGCTCGTACTGTTTTGATACACATTTTTTAGTACCTATGTCTATGTATTTTCAATTGATTGCCTGATTTTGTAGAGCTGACTATAAGCTTTTATGTGAAATGGAATCGAAGGCCTTTTTGTAATCGACGAATGCAAGGTAGAGTGGTCTGCGGAACTCTACTCTTTTCAATAATTTGTTCTAGGAACTGAATATGGTCAATAGTGCTAAATCATCTTCTAAATCCGGCTTATTCAATTGGTTGGTGACTATATATGTCATTGCTTTTATTTTCAGTAAGCATGAGACGAAGAGTTTATACAAGCATGGCGTCAGGCTTATGGGACGATAATTACCAACGTCTGTTGGGTCGCCTTTCTTATAAAGTAGAATAATTTCTGATTGTGTCCAAGCTGGAGGACTTCTTCGTTGAGGACCATGTTGAAAAGGTGAGTGATGGGTATGTATGACCGCAAAATAAACAATAAAGGGTGCGACGAAGGTTCACTGGTGTGGTTGCACAATCCAGTTCGCAGCAAAGGGAAATCTCCTAAACTTCAAGCTAAATGGGACGGGCCGTCAGGCGCGGATCCACCGTTGTGGGCACTGTGGGCATACACAACCCTAATTCACTAGTTATAACCGGTAAAGTCTCACTTTCACGGTCTATTTAGATAGATAGGCTGATGATAAAAACGCTAAAAAAATGCATGAATTACCTGATTTAACTAAAGCTTTACTACTAGAAAAACACTGGGTGCCTCAACCTAACTGATTTTCCGCACCAAGTTTTGCAAAAGAATGGGAAAACGTACAGAAAATATGTCCAAAAAATACATCTTGAAACATTCCATTGGCTTGTGTTATCACATAAAAGATCAGGGACTTTATTGCAAATATTGTGCTTTATTTTTTACGCCATCTGGCACTGATTTCGTTAGATCGAATCCTGGACGTCTTGTGAAAGAACCATTAAAAGCCTTTAACAACTTATTAGGTAAAAGCGGGTTAATACTGCAACATCAACGAAATCATTACCATACGAAGGCCGTTGAAGTTGGGAAGGCCTTTTTGACGCATTATCATAAACGTGAGATTGATATTGCTAACCAGATTTCTACTCAAAGAATGGCTCAAGTGGCAAAAAATAGATATTTGTAAATAAAAGATTCAGGACCATATTTTACAAAATGTGAATGTTTGTGAGATTATTTCACATTGTCCACATGTGGCTGTGCCCACAACCTTTTTTGAGGGCTGGATCCGCGCCTGCGGGCCGTACCGGATTGTGACGAAAATCATTAACGTAACCTACCGCATACAGAAAGGTACAAGAAGGGCTCCTAAGATCGTCCATGTGGATCGACTGGCGCGTTATTATGGGGCCGACAATGCTCGGAACCGCGAGAATGAATGCCGGGTACATAACGATATTAGTTCCTTCTGGCGCCATCTAGTATCGAGTAGCAGAACTAGTAGAGTCAAGATCCTTCTAGACTTTTCTATTCTATATCATTCTAGAGTTTTCGGCATCCGGTTAGTCATATATCGATCGGATATTATATATATATCGGATCGTAGTATTGCATTTGCGCTACAAGCGATAACTTTGAGAGTGATCTTCAACTGCGAATTTAAGTGATCAGTAGAGCAATTGTGTTTTATAATTAGTGAGTTTTAAAGTTGTAATTAGTGTTGTTTAATGAAAGTGTCACTATGGTTATTTAATCGGCTGTTTTTAGTATGACGAACCCTGAACTCGTAACAATATAATGACCGTACCACAGTAAGTATAAAGATATTTTTACCGTGGCTGTACTTATCCATTAATTCAATTATTCTTACCATACATAATATGTCTTCGAAAACACAGCAACGATATGAAGAAGCAGTCCTTTTGATTCTGTAGAAATTCGAGAATATCTTCCATACTAGTAAGAGTATCGAGAGTAGATTACCTCTTTTTGACACCAGAGGGCGTTGTAAGTACTAAATCACTAATTTAGCTGACAGGTGAGGTTCTAAATTTAAATCACAATGACTTATATTGAAATCCAGTACAACATTATTGCCAGGCACCATCACATGAGTGTTTTAATAGGTACCTAATTATCTGCAGTTGCATACAAGACTTTATCTACACGCATGATATGAATCCTTTTCTAAATGGTTATTTTTCTTGTAATAATTGGTTAGAAACATCCTTTGCTGCATTAGAATTATCTGGTGGTGTGTTATTACTCATTTTTGTAAACAACAAACTAATAATTTTTTATCGAACAAAAAAAACGACGGGACACGACGTGAATTTGAATAACCTATAAGTTTATTGGATAAACTTTAAATTATGGGCCGTTGATTTGGAAGTTCATATTTTTTTTGTAGATAGTTGGTACCCATAAATAGAAAGCTTTTTACAAATTTTCAATTTGCGGAAACTCACGGTTTACGAGATACAATTTTCTAAAAGTTTCATACAAATTGGAAACTAGCACGACATGGCTCAACTTTGTATTACAAACAAACGGTTTTGAGCTTCATCACGTGGAGTACTCATCTTGTAGAACACTATCACAAAGTTTCATAACGCGAAACCTCATAGTTTTCGTTTTAAATAAATAAATAAAAATATTTTGTTTTAGCGATTGTCAAAGTCAAAGTCAAGTCAAAGTCAAAGTCAAAACGTTTATTTCAATTAGGCCATTAAACGGCACTTTTGAACGTCATCATCTACATTAAAAATAATACAAAGTGACTCTACTGTCCGTTCGAAAGGGTAGATTCTTATGGAGAAGAACGGACAAGAAACTCCATAGTTACTCTTTTCAAATCAATGATTTACAATATTTTGAGTACAAAAATTAATTTTAATATATGTGAGGTCGATGCACCTAGAGTATACTACTTACAGGATCATAGTACATGGTACTCACATATTTACAAATCTTGGAACCATTAATAAAACAGAGTGTGTTAACAGAAAAATAAAAACTCTTTTACATCTGTAAAGTGAATATATAAATTGACCAATTTGATTTTGCCTACACTACACCCTTGATTGTCCTATGGAGCAGGACCAGCATGTTTCCAAGCATTCTTATCTTGAATGTAATCCTCCAACTTGTAATATGCTTGTTTACAAAGTGTGCTTTTTACATACGTTTTAAATTTTCTTTCATTTAATTCTAATATGTCACAAGGTATTTTGTTGTAACATTTAACACAGTACCCCATGAAAGATGTGTGTACTTTAGCTAACCTATAAAATGGTTGATCTAATTTATCTTTATTTCTAGTATTAAAATTATGTCGATCACTAATTTTATTAAAAAGATGTCGATTTTTCCGAACATACATAATATTTTCATAAATGAATTGGCAAGGGACTGTCATAATATTAATCTCTTTAAAAAAATCCCTTAGAGAATCACGGCGACGCAGATTATATAGGGCTCTGACAGCTCTCTTTTGTAAAATAAATATGGATTCAATGTCAGCAGCCCGACCCCTATTGTGAAACGTAATTTCTCGAATATGATATATATGTGATGCTTACGTTTACCAGTGAATACCGCACGGGCGCACGGCGCTATACAACAGCACCGTGTGGTGCGGTAAACTATGTACTTAGGCGAGAGTACCTATTTTACCGCACATTCCATTGTGTGGTGCTTAAACAGAGATTATTTTGCAGGTTCAATTTAAACGTTTTAAATTACGAAATATTGGCCGTTCGAAATGTAGTTTGAAAAAAAATGTTGGTACTTACGTTTGAGGAAGTGTAAACAAACGAATGATACATTTCTTCTCGTTCAGATCCTTTTCTCCTTTCATAAGTTATGCTTATGTTAGAATGTGGTAAATTTTTAAAGGAGACTTTTTGCGTTCCTTGCATCCAACTGAAATTTAAAAAAAATAGAATGTATAAGCAAATAGTGGTTTGACACGCTTTAAAGCACGAGTAGGTACCTATAATTTCGTAGGCAGATAGTAGGTACTTTATACTTATTTATTATAACATGAAATGGCCAGTATATATGTCGCCGGAATAGATGAAGTGGCACTTTCCGTGAAACATTTTATACCACCATTAATTCGGGTAGCTTCGTGTAGGTAACAAATAAAACCTTTGCATAAGATTCATATTTGGCCTGCGCAAATATGGTCACATTCTCAAGTGGCTTCCCGTACGACTTCGCCGTGATTCTTATATTTTATTTCTGCTCTACAGTATTATGTTCAATCCTACAACACCCTCGTATTTTAAAGAACGTTTATCTACACTCGCAACGTAATGTTCCAAATATGAGTTCAAAAACGAATGCATAAATACATACTTTTTTTTCGTGGATAGGTAAAATTTAAAAAAAAAACCATTACAGTTCAACATTTTCCTTCGATTTTTAACAACTGCATCATAAAATAACTTCTTAATTTTTATAGCACACTTTTTATTTTAATTTTTGGCGCGGGCTCATTGACTTAAGTCAATTTAATAACCCTTGTTATATGGTCGTTGCATAAACTACTATTCAAGTTCCTTCATGACACACATAATAGATATCTTAGGTCATCGGAAAACCTGAGACAAGAAATGCTGATGCATTTCACCAGGTTCTACGGTAATTCTTTAACTATTCGAGCGGTGCGGTTATGGATCTATCTGTCTGTTCTCTTCTCTTCTCGTCTCTTCTCTTCTCTTCTCTCTCTTCTCTCTCTTCTCTTCTCTTCTCTTCTCTTCTCTTCTCTCTTCTCTCTTCTCTTCTCTTCTCTCTCTTCTCTTCTCTTCTCTCTCTTCTCTTCTCTTCTCTTCTCTTCTCTTCTCTTCTCTTCTCTTCTCTTCTCTTCTCTTCTCTTCTCTTCTCTTCTCTTCTCTTCTCTTCTCTCTCTTCTCTTCTCTTCTCTTCTCTTCTCTCTCTTCTCTTCTCTTCTCTTCTCTCTTCCTCTTCTCTTCTCTTCCCTTCCCTTCCTTCCCTTCCCTTCCCTTCCTTCCCTTCCCTTCCCTTCCTTCCCTTCCCTTCCTTCCCTTCCCTTCCCTTCCCTTCCCTTCCCTTCCCTTCCCTTCCCTTCCTTCCCTTCCCTTCCCTTCCCTTCCCTTCCCTTCCTTCCCTTCCCTTCCCTTCCCTTCCCTTTCCCTTCCCTTCCCTTCCCTTCCCTTCCCTTCCCTTCCCTTCCCTTCCCTTCCCTTCCCTTCCTTCCCTTCCCTTCCCTTCCTTCCCTTCCCTTCCCTTCCCCTTCCCTTCCCTCCTTCCCTTCCCTTCCCTTCCTTCCCTTCCCTTCCCTCTCCCTTCCCATTCCCTTCCCTTCCCTTCCCTTCCCTTCCCTTCCCTTCCTCCCTTCCCTTCCTTCCCTTCCCTTCCCTTCCCTTCCCTTCCCTTCCTTCCCTTCCCTTCCCTTCCTTCCCTTCCCTTCCTTCCCTTCCCTTCCCTTCCCTTCCTTCCCTTCCCTTCCCTTCCCTTCCCTTCCCTTCCCTTCCCTTCCCTTCCCTTCCTTCCCTTCCCTTCCCTTCCCTTCCCTTCCCTTCCCTTCCCTTCCCTTCCCTTCCCTTCCTTCCCTTCCCTTCCCTTCCCTTCCCTTCCCTTCCCTTCCTTCCCTTCCCTTCCCTTCCCTTCCCTTCCCTTCCCTTCCCTTCCCTTCCCTTCCTTCCCTTCCCTTCCCTTCCCTTCCCTTCCCTTCCCTTCCTTCCCTTCCCTTCCCTTCCCTTCCCTTCCCTCCTTCCCTTCCCTTCCCTTCCCTTCCCTTCCCTTCCCTTCCCTTCCCTTCCTTCCCTTCCTTCCCTTCCCTTCCTCTCCCTTCCCTTCCCTTCCCTTCCCTTCCTTCCCTTCCCTTCCCTTCCCTTCCCTTCCTTCCTTCCCTTCCTTCCCTTCCCTTCCCTTCCCTTCCCTTCCCTTCCCTTCCCTTCCCTTCCTTCCCTTCCCTTCCCTTCCCTTCCCTTCTCTTCTCTTCTCTTCTCTTCTCTTCTCTTCTCTTCTCTTCTATTCTCATCTCATCTCATCTCATCTCATCTCATCTCATCTCATCTCATCTCATCTCATCTCATCTCATCTCATCTCATCTCATCTCATCTCATCTCATCTCATCTCATCTCATCTCTCTCCTCTCCTCTCCTCTCCTCTCCTCTCCTCTCCTCTCCTCTCCTCTCCTCTCCTCTCCTCTCCTCTCCTCTCCTCTCCTCTCCTCTCCTCTCCTCTCCTCTCCTCTCCTCTCCTCTCCTCTCCTCTCCTCTCCTCTCCTCTCCTCTCCTCTCCTCTCCTCTCCTCTCCTCTCTCTTCTCTTCTTCCCTGTTCCGTTCCGTTCCGTTACGTTGCGTTGCGTTGCGCTGCGTTGCGTTGCGTTGCGCTGCGTTGCGCTGAATTGCGCTGCGTTGCGTTCCGTTCCGCTCCGCTCCGTTCCGATCCGTTCCGTTCCGTTCGCTGACGGCCTCCTGTATAAATACTAAATACTAAATACGTACGTAGTCGATATTCAATGTGTATAGTTTATAAAAAATCTAGAATGCGTGAGAAAGTAATAACTAGACACGCTAAAGCACTAGTAGGTATAATGTCGCAGGCAGATAGTAAGATTGGCCTAATCACGAATTGTCCGAAATTAGTCTCCTTTACCCCACAAGAGTAGATTGGCCAGATTTTTGGACTTGACATAATGTACTCTGTGGACTTGAATCTTCCTCACTAATGGCTTTCAGTGGGGCAGAACAGACGCATGAAGTCTTGATTTATTTTTGCCCCACTAGGTAGCTTTGAATTTTGAACCAGAATTAATAAAAAAATATTAGGTCTTTACCTATGAAATTGCCGTTCTGCAGTACTGGCCATTTCAAATCAAAATAATTTTTGTTTGGCTAAGAATTCTAATTTCAATTTAATTTTATTTTAAAAACATGGTTTTTTTTTTAAAAAGTAGTCATTTGTTTATTGATTAGTGTTACATTTTCATCGCATTTCAATCTTTTTCGTCATCATGGATACGTTAAAAGTTCGAGTAATTATGGAATATGAGTACCGTCGTGGCAGCAACGCGGCACAAGCGGCACACAACATCAACGACGTTTACGGAGCTAACACTACAAACCAACGCACCACCGGTCTAAATTTCCAGAACGGAAGCGAGCATACCAATAATGGTATGCTCGCTTCCGTTCTGGAAATTTAGACCTGAAAAATGAACCTCGCGGTCGTCCGAAGACTTTGGTCGACAATGACGAATTAAAGGCGATTGTGGAAGCTGATAATACACAATCTACGGCTGAATTAGCAGCAGCTTTCGACGTTAGCGTCAAAACAATATTGGTCCATTTGCGTCAAATTGGCAAGGTAAAAAAGCTTGACAAATGGGTGCCCCACGAACTCAATGATCGCCAGCGCGAAGTACGCGTCGAGACGTGCCTTGCACTGCTCAACAGACACACAAATGAAGGAATTTTGAACCGCATTGTTACCTGCGATGAAAAATGGATTCTGTTTGATAACCGCAAGCGCTCAGCAAGTTGGTTGGATCCTGGTTCAGCACCTAAACAATGCCCTAAACGAAAACTTCCCCTAGAAAAGTGATGGTCACTGTTTGGTGGTCTAGCGCCGGTGTGATTCATCACAGCTTCTTACCAAACGGGGTGAGCATTACTGCAGATGTGTACTGTGAAGAACTGAACACAATGATGGAGAAGCTGGCACATCTCCAACCAGCATTGGTCAATCGCTCGTCTCCGCTGCTCCTGCACGACAACGCGCGACCTCATACTGCACAGCAGACGGTCTCCAAGTTGCAAGAACTGGGGTTGGAAGCTCTCCGTCATCCGCCCTACTCACCAGACCTTGCGCCTACAGACTACTACTTTTTCCAGAATTTGGATAACTTCTTGGCGGGAAAAAAATTCAATACCCGAGAGGCAGTACAAAATGCCTTTAAAGAATTTGTTGCCTCCCGTCCAGCTGATTTCTTTAAGAAGGGCATCAATAAACTGCCACTGCGTTGGCAAAGATGCATTGATTGCATGGGCGATTACTTCGATTAATACAAATAAAAAATACATGAAAAAAATTCGTTTAAATTTTTTCATACAAAACGGCAATTTCATAGGTAAGACCTATTATGTTGAAAATAAATATAGGTGACATCACAATATTATTAAGTATTTATCTTTTATCTATATAATATAAACCTATCGTAGTACAATTGTAATTCTGTGATTTTAACTTACTACGATAGAAAAGGAAAAAAGACAAAATTGTCAAAAATCGTTTATTTTCTCGATTCTGTCGTATATAATACCTAATAAAAAAGCATCTTGGTGATTTTTGTCTCCGACCAACCGTTTGTCGTAAAAACAATGTCGAAGGCGAAGGGATCGGTACAAAGTGCAATTTTCCTGTACTAAGTCAAGGTCAGTGACCTTAGTAGTATCGCAGATATTGACTTTCAGAATTTTGACCTTTACTTCAAAGTCAATAACCCTGAGGTCAAGGTCAAGGCCCTTGAGGTGTCCCAAATTTATTTATTTATTTGACTTGACCTTGACCTCAAAGTCATCCTTGACCCTAAGATCAATTGACCATGACCTCAAGGACTCTTACCAATAATATAGACCTGTTACTTAACATGAATAGCTCGTCGCATGAGGAGCTCGTGGCTAAATTATAACAGCCCCACGGACCAATTTTCAAGGTTAAGCAACACTTGACGAGGTTGGTCTGTGGATGGGTGACCATATTAACATACCGAGACTCCTCCGTGCCTCGGAAAGCACGTTAAGCCGTTGGTCCCGGCTGTCATTTGTAGATCTTTGGCAGTCGTTACGGATTGTCAGAAGCCAGAAAATGTGACACCAGTCTTGCCACGAAGTACCGTGTTACCCAGTTAATGGGTTGTGGAGGTCTGGTAGGCAGCCGCTCCTCGTAAAATACTGGTATTCAGCTGAATCCGGTTTGACTGGGAGCCGACTCCAATTTGGTTGGGAAAAGGCTAGGCAGATGACTTAACATGAATAGCTCCTGAGAATCACAGATCTTGACTTTCAGAATTCTTACCTCGATCTCAAAGACAATGACCATGAGCTCAAGGTCAGTGATCTTGGGCAAATCGCGGATCTTGACTTCCGGAATTTTGACCTTTACCTCAAGGTCAATGACTCCGGGGTCAAGGTCAATCATACCCTTTAGGTGTCCCCACCGCCGCGGGTCCCGAAGGCTTGATTAGGCGATGGATTTTGGTGAAATATTTTTATCATAGTGCCCCGTTTCGAATCCACTGACCAACTCCCTAAATATGTAGGTACCTTACCTATAACAATAAAAAACTTACTTACAAGCTTTCATCGATGAAAAATTCACTTTTGACCTTCAAAGTTAAGTTGCTGTTTTGAACATATTGCACCTCTTGTGCCACTTTGCACTTCTCCTCTCCCTTTTTGTTGATCTCAATTTCAATTATACTAGTAGTACTACTAATACCTGGAAGAAAAAACAGGCAGTCCGATTATAAAACTTATAGATACTATGTACAAACTAACAGAAAATATACAAGCGTAGTAAAAAAAGGAGGAACTCATAGGGCATCCAAAAATTCGTCCACATCGCTGGCAACGGAAAAGTGCCCAGAACACTGGCCGACTGCCACATAATTATGGCAATGCGTTTATTTAAAATGAAAAAAAAATAATGCTGATTCGTTGGCCAGAGAAACGATCAGTTAATTTTCTATCTCTTTCTTTCAATTAACTAGCGGCTTCGACCGCGTAAGTTTCGGCAATTATCTCTTAAAAATAATCTATGTCGAGGTTCCAAGGTCGAATATTATTGTGTTACTAAAAAAACTGGCCATGTGCGAGTCGGACTCACGCACGAAGGGTTCCGTACCCTTACAAGTTTATCTATAAAAAAAGGCAAAGAATCACGTTGTATGGGAGCCCCACTTGATTATTTATTTTATTCTATTTTTAGTATTTGTTGTTATAGCGGCAACAGAAACTTACCACCTAAGTGCACACGTGGTAGCAATAAATATATTGAGTATTGAAATTAGGGGTTGCAATCGAATATTCGAATATTCGAATTATTCGAATATCCATTTGAAATTCATATTCGAATAGTAAATTACAAAATATTCGAACATTCGAATTTTACCACAACAATTAAGTTCACAACATTATTTTCTTTATTACGAACGCGACGTCTAACGCGTGGTCCTCAAATCTCGGAATTTTGGAATAGATCGGCACTACTACGATTGACGGTCATTCGACCAATCAACGGCCTCCATTCCTCTGCTGACTACAACTTACTCGCCGGGCGCTTTCCGCCGATTTCACAAGACAACAGTCGCGTAGTTTTTACAACAGAGCCGTGCATTTTGTTATTTTGTAAAGAGATTCTGGACAGTACTAGCTGTCTCTCGCGGCTTCGCTACCGTCAACTGACTACCTACCGAACCTATCTACCCTACCCTACGAAACCCAGGAACATTTTGGGAAAGGTGGAGACAAATCCAACAAATTTAAAACCATTAAAATCGGTCCAGCAGTTCTCGAAGTTTAAGTCTTGTAACAAACCCGACATTTGTTATAGAAAACGGCGTGGAAGGTGGATTAATGGGCTCTCAGGAACCTGAGACATCTCTCATCACATTACATTGCTCATAGTTAGTCATGGTATGACGTTCCGCCCAAGGCGTCAACGTCTGTGGCCGTATTTGTCGTATCAAATATTTAAAATATATGTAATATGGTAGTACGGCTATAGACGGTATGATAAAATGTATGGGATTTTGAAGTGTCATATCATGACATTTGCAAAATAGTCCCGCATAAGTGTCCCGCAGTGTGTTAAGATTACTTGTATTATTTAGCTTCAATAACTTTCAATGGAAGGTAAAAGGATAAACTTGTTGCATTATTTTAGCTAATAACATAAAACTTAAAGTTTTGGTTGACAATTTGATAGTTTTTTTTAATGTTTGTTTTATTTCTAAAATTTTGATTTTCTGGTTAACGTCGAAGATCCTTTTTTTTATTGAGGTATGGGCTTGCTCTTGGCCTCAATCACGCCTGATGGAAAGCTATAGATGAGGTCTATGATGGAGCGAGCGTGCCCAGAAGATGCCTGTTCACTCTTGCCTTGAAGGCAGACGGGTCATAATATGTGGAAGGGAACACAGACGCTGGTAGAGAGTTCCACACTTTGGCTGTGCGCATAGTAAATGTGGAGGAGAAGCCCTTACAACTAGTCGAAATATCGACCAAGTGCGGATGGTACCCTGCAGTACGTCTGGTATTCCGGTGGTAAAAGGGCGATGGTGGAATGAGGTCGTGGAGTTCCTGCGCACACTCTCCGAAGTACAGTCTGTAGAAGACCGACCGGCAAGCAACATTACGCCGATGAGCCAGGCTGTGAAGCCTAGCCACCAGCGTCTCGTCGCCTAAAATAAGTCATTTTGCTCTGCGTTCCATCGAGTCCAATATAGCAAGCACGTATTTTGCTGAGCCATCCCATAAGTGGCTGCAATACTCTATACAGGAACGAATTTGGGCTTTGTACAGAATCAGAAGCTATCCAGATGTGAAGTATCGTCTATTCTATTTAGGATGCACAGCTTCTTGGCTGCAGTCTGTGCTTTTGAATCGATGGTTGAGCCGAAGTTGAGATTAGACGTCAGCTCCATACCTAAAAGCTCCAGGCGATCAGTAACAGGTACAACTCGGAAAGTAGAAGATAACTGAAACGGACTCCTTTTGACAGTGAAAAGACACGCCTGTGTTCAGAGCATTGAATTTGATCAGATTTGAAATGAGATTTAAAGTCAAATTCATTCGCTCAACCATGGCCTCTCTAAGAGTAGCCGTTTCCTCTCTGCTGGCACCTGCACTGGATAGATATCTTTCTGAGACCGTGCTGTCATCGGCATAACCGATTGCACCTATTTGCAGCAGGTCGTTGATGTGCAGCAGAAATAGAATCATAGAACGAACAGACCCCTGAGGAACACCGGCATCAATAGCCATATGATCCGACTTTAATCGATTGCTCACTGAGGAAGTCGGAAATCCAATTGTAAAAGTCAGCAGGGATGCCGTACGCGGGAACCTTACCCAACAGACTAGCATGCCAGTCCTTGTCAAAGGCCTTTGAGATATCATATTACTTCTAACTTTATTAAGAATTTGTTAAATTATATTTGATTAAAAGATTGATGTTTAAAAATTGGTTCTGATTGGGATGTTACGCCTAATTACATGAAAATATGTTACCTACTTGTTTGTAAGGCACTAAAAATGGGACAATTTATACAAAAACTCTTATTTTTCTGAAATATTCGAATATTATTCGAATAATTCGAATAGAGCTGAAAAAACATTCGAATATTCGAATACCAAAAATTATCGAATATTTGCAATCCCTAATTGAAATACATCATTTGTGAAAATTTCAACTGTCTAGCTATCACAGTTCATGAGATACAGCCTGGTGCCACACGGACGGTCGGACAGGGAGTCTTAGTAATAGGGTCCCTTTTACCCTTTGGGTACGGAACCCTAAAAAAGGGTTCAGCGGTTTAGGTGTAGGTAAAAGTGTAACAAACAAACAAATTAAGTTATTAATCTACACAAATAAAATAATGTTTTTATAAAATAACTCGTTTTTATTATATAACGGTTATGATTACGATACTTACTAATATCAAAAAATCCAAATTATAACTTGTGTCTGATCCCCGAAACGACTGAACCGATTTTAACAGGACTTTCACTGGCAGATAGCTGATTTTGTAACGAATAACTTAGGCTACTTTTGTTTTAGAAAAAGGTTCAGGGTTCCGTACAAAAATATAAAACTCATGAATATACTTTTCACGCGGGCGAAGCTTATTTATAATACAATATTCAATCCAATACGCACATGTCTTCATGTAACACATGTCTCAATACACATCGGGTGACGTGACACATGTAGGTAAATGCTTACAATGAAACTGTTGCAATAATATCAGTTCAATGCGGTCAATTTGCGATTCTTTTCCCGGAAAAAAATACAAATTGTCAGTGTGTGGATAAAAGTTAAACATTTTTCACATTTTGGAAAATCCGTCGATTGCAAGTCGGACTCGCTATCTATGTTTACTTCTCAATTATGTTTACTTTAATACCATAGATAGACCTTAGGTACTGACCGGTGCTACTGCAACAGCCGCAGTAGAGCCCCAACAAGGGGCTCCGGAGGGGGCTGAAATGGAGTCCCAATAACGGCCCCATTTCGCCTCCTCCAGCCGAACATCAGCCACTGCGCCGCTCAGGCACTGATGCTCCTGAGCAAGGCGCAGTGATTGATGCCTGCGGACGGCGAGCAATGGGTAGCTCGCCGTTCGATCCAAATAGGCTCGGATCGACGGTGCGCTGTGTTCTACGCGCGCCGAAAAGGCACTAGGAGGAGCATGGATGGGTTTTAGTCAGTAAGAGTCTGACACTCCCTCCCGCTCCACCCAGAGCGGAAGGGGTCATTTGATGATTTCCCATCAAAAGACCGGTCATCGAGGTACTGACCGGTGACGGGCCATAATGTTTCATTCGCAGCGAGCATGTTACGATACGCCGTGTCTTAAAATCCGAGTATCATCTATACTATCTATACTAATATTATCAAGCTGAAGAGTTCCGGTAATACGGGGTTACTTTGACTTTAAGCATAACTTTGACAGTGTTTGGGGCTCATTATAATAAAGCCCTAAAATTCGGTTTACACGTGTTAGGGGCGAGTCCGCATGGGTGAGAGATGCAGAAACTTAAAGTAGTCAAGAAAGTAGAGTAGGTAGTTAAAAAAAGGAACGTGTCAAAGTTACCTCTAAAGTCAAAGTTACCCCGTCTTATGGTTTGTTTGTTTGTACGCGCTAATCTCTGTGACTGCCAGTCGGATTTGGGTTTTTTTTGTATATGATAGCCACGTATAACATTAGATACGCTAAAGCTCTTGGTTAGTCTTAAATATTGATATTTGTAAAGTAACTCGGAAGAAAAACCGCTATCGAACTGCTTTATCCGCGTGCGCTGGTGTAATGGCTAATTATACGTAAGAACCATAGTACCATACCACTACAAAGATATTGGTTTTTGTTAGATCTTAAAAAGTTCGACTATATATCTACCTATCTCTTATAAATATGCCACATTAAGGCATTTTGGGTCAAATACATAATTTAATGAAAACTTAAAGGTGATTTTTGAACATTATTATTACGCGCCTGGTATATTAATCCTTACGAGCGAAAGTTATTTCATCATCAAGATAATTTTATGAAGATAAACTTTGGCTTCAGCATGTTATTTGGACTCAAAATTAAAATACTATTTATCGAACGGGCGGGCGGTGAGCAGTGTGAATGCTAACAAGGAGTGTGCTTGCGAGGAACCAGGAACCATATCATTCCCAGTGTGGGGGCTGTAGGCTATACGGGAACGGGAAATTCCTACTGTAACTGGAAAAAACAGGATCTGCGCGTACGAAGTCGCGGGCAACAGCTAGTAAACATATATTTCTTCAAACATTTTTTTAAGATTAAGTGTATTGAAAAACGTCGTTTGAAACACGTGGGCATTTTGTCATTGCAGTCCATAACGGGCTTGGCTCGGGCGTTCTATTTCGCCTCGGCCGCAATGACCAAGTTGGCCCACTTGCATCAAAATGTAGTATATTTTAATTTTCCTTTAGTAATACGTCAAACGTGGACGCTTTAATAGATATAGCCACGGAAACCACATACATACCTAAACAAGAAAAGTTAGTATCTACTTAAGTAGTGCTCAATACATTAATCAATGCAATTCGAACTTTGAAGTGTGTGCTTAGGTAAAGTGAAAATAAATGAGTTGTCAATCCATACAAACCAGACGGAATGACAGTTCACCTCACGCTCACCTTAGTTTAAACGGTGAGATGTTGAAAGATTAGACCGGCTGTAAAGTTCACAAGTCACCTCACTCAAGTGAGCGCACACAATTGGAAAGCGATTTGTTTTTAACCGCTCAAGCTCCGCCGACACACCGGTGTGTCGCCTGATTTAGGTACGCGTTTTTAAACTCTATTATTACTATAGCGCAAGATATATTGTATGATTTTGAATTTTTACATATCGGGCGCTTGAGCGGAGTTAGCTATCTAGCTAGATTCACAACGAGAAACCGTTCTAATTTCGAAGTGATGTGCAGAGAATAATAATAATAATTCTTTATTATCAGGCAACTATGGCCCTTAGATAAAATACACAAATTAAAC